>APFE030597269.1:8295-22384 GCA_000404065.3 Pinus taeda
GACACCCGTCTATATAGGAAAATGGGATTAGACCAGAATAAGATTCCCTCGTGAAGGTTAGGTGGTTGGGGTTTAGAATCACCTTTGTCCAAATGGACTAAGCCAGGAAGTGTTTCTATCTGCAGTGTGGATGGAAACTATCTTGCAGATGCGTGAACTTCTATATGGTAGCCTAGAAATTTTTCACTATACCTGGGGGCATGCAAACCTTTTTGCATGCAAGTGAAGAGCGACCATTTATTTTCTTAGTTTGTAAATTCTCAAACCCTTTAAACTCATAGGATTGGTCACTCCTAGCTTGCATAACGAAAGGATGCAGAGCAAAGTTTCGAATGGTACAAGCTCCATAAAAATTGAACCTATCAATGAGATGTCCTTATTATATGACTGGCACAAGCAGTTTTTATGTGAGGTTCAAGCTCATTAAAAATTAAACCTAACTAATGAGCAAATGTTTCCCCAAGAGTTTAAGCTCATTAAAAAATGAACCATTCTCTGGTAAATAACCATTGTGAATGCATTATCATCAGCTTTTGAGCCTTGGTCGTGTTCTCATCATCACCTCCACTCTGTTTAGCTAATCATACGCCTCCATTTGATTGTTTACCCTTTTTGAGGAACATCTATGACGAGTGATCTTGTTAGCCATCCTTGTGACACTGCCGTGATTGGAAAATTCCAAACCTTACCTGGAATCAGCTGCTACCTGAAATCATCACTCGTTCCTCAAAAAACGAGTCTCCTTTAAGCTCTTTTCATCTGACTCGTAAAATATGACAAGATTGCCAAGCGATTGGCCTCTCTGGCTCATTAAAGTCATCGGAAGTGCTATCCCTCCTCTATATTTTAATATTTTTGGACCAGAGGGATTATTACACAAAAAGATCGAGCGCTTGTCATGTTCAGCTCGTTAAAACTACCGAAAATTCATCCCTTTCGTATTATTTTATACTTTTTCGGACTTAAGGGATTATATGACGAAAAAGGATTATTGGAGTTTCCTTTCCGTACCTTTTCAGACTCTCTAAGATTGAAAAAGGACCGAGTTATCATTGTCGTTAAACTCGTTAAAATCAATAGCGACAAACTTGTCCAAATGGACGAGAATGAGTTTCACTGTCGCTAGGCTCATTAAAACATAGCGACGGGTTCGCCCGAAGGGCGAATTATAGAACAAGCATATGTTGTCCTTCTCAAGCTTGATAAAAATAAAGAGGTACTAGTCAACAATGACTGGGGAAAATTGGGAAGAAAACTTGAAGAAACTTTATTGGTAGCAAGTCACTCTTGAACATGACACTTTCACTCAGTCCGAGTCGAGTTGGGTTATTCTGTTCACCGATCATATCACCATTGGTCCATCACACCATCCATATTTGGGGTTAACGCTACCAATCCATGTCAGTGTCGTCGGTATGTTTAAGAGAAGTTGCTCAGAGAATTCACCTGTATCTCATCCACTGTAATACATTCACGCTCCATTCTTTCATGACCGCCACCTTGAACCCTGTATCATCAGATCGTTTTCACCTCCAAAATCATTTGCTCCATTCCATGTCGTAAATGTGGGATTCATTAAGGCCCTCCTATGATGGGTCACTTCTTGTCGATATCAGCTCATTATCCAAGAAGACGACCTAGGAACAACCCCTTTCAGTACTTTGAAGCTTGCATGCCTCAATGGCAAGTTTCTCACTTTTGGCGATAGGTTTACATCAATGGCCTTCGACTGAGAGATTTTGCGTGGTGTTCGACGCCAAGTCCCATTTTCACACCACATGAATTGTACTGTAGTACCTTGAGGGTCATTGTCATTATTGGTGATTCCTTTCATGCCTGTTAACAACTTACATCATTGGCTGGTAATCAGGCGATGTCTTTCCATGTTCGACTCCAGAACATCTTTCACATGGATCAACTTGTACTCCGAGTGAAGATTGAATGAGTTTTGAAGACCCCAGATCTAGTTTCATCCACCTGGGCTACGATATATTTAGGAATATAAAGACATCAAATGTACATCATTGCCAAATATATGATCATCCAAATCAAAGGATGATGACTCCATCTGAATCATCAATCTACTACACAGACGGTTGACTGTCCTATGTACATGAAAATGAATTTATAAAGCTGAGCATGGGAATGGCCACCTCAGCTAGATCATGAAAAATATTATGAAGATAATGTATTGTATTGTATCTTATTACAGGTTGCCTTCCAGCTCGAAAAAACTCTGAATCCTCATGATAAAGCATTTCACCCGACATCAAAAGATTAATGACCTCATGCTTTAGGGGGCAACTGTTATAGACGTTTTTGGGCACTACAACCCCAATCATACATGTCCATAAAACAAGGGCTCCTAAGTCCCTAAAAGTATTGCTTCACACCCTAAAGGAACAAGGTCAGTTGATTACATAATATCCCAGAAGTTCTGCATGGAAAACTACTCAAAACTGGTCAAAACTAGACCATACAGACTGCCCAGTGCAGAGGGTACGATGCATCTCACCTGCTCAGTGCAAAAAGTGCGATGCATACTGGAAAGCCCTTCTGTAGGGTGCAATGGGCAAGAGTAGACAAATGCCAGAGACAGTTTGCAAGGTGGATGATCATGGAATCTTCCATAAACTTCTCCTGTGACACTTGCCTCTCTGAATTCGCCCAGGGATGAGTAAGAGATCATCAATCTACAAGTGGAATCAAGAACTATCAGAGAGAGGACACTAATCAAAAATCCCAGAAGCTGACTCACCCCCTTTACAATAATCATATGGGGATCCCTCATCACAGAGATTCCAGAGGCTGGAATATTGATCTTGTAAGGAAGATGTTGTTGGTTTCTTGGTGCCAATATTCATAGTGTTGGGTGATCAAGCTTTTCATGAGGTGAAGAAGGGCTTTCATGCCGAGAGGATGACGCTGGGTCAGAACAATGGGTTGTAATCCTCTTTGTTATTCTTGATATTAATAAAGCTATTCAAGTTTTCCTCCACATTCTTGTATGTTTGATGATTTATGCATTTGTGTGGTCGATATATATCTAGTCCTATATTGTTTTTGATTGTAAATCTCTGTTCTTCGATAGTATTATGTTGCTTTGATTCCACAGGTGCTCTTTGAAGTTGGGTAAACGAAGAAGGAGCGGCAAAGATCTGTCAGAAGGGAGAGGAACCAAGCGCAAGACTGAGGTTGGTGTCCTTTGTTCCCCTCTTATCTACTTCTCATAAAGGAAGGTGAAAGTAGTTTTGGTTTGTTTGTTTCTAAGATAGCTACCCATCTTAGTGGGACTAGCAGCTCCGAGTGGACACTAGATTTCCCGATAACATATGTTAGGACAATTAGCAGAGTGAAGAGGCAGGGATCATTCCTAACTTATGTCTGAGATATTTAAAGGAATCACGTGGAAGAGGCTTGGTGAATAAATTTGTAACTTGTTCCTTTGAAGGAATATATTCCAACTTAACTTTTTGTTCAAGAAATTTCTCTCTAAGAAAATGGTATTTGATTGGGATGTGTTTACTTTTTGAGTGCCTGACACAATTTTTAGAGATACTTATGGCACTAGTGTTGTCACAAAGAATAGGTACAAGTCGAGGACAAGTGACTTGAATTTCCTGTAATGTTTGCGTCATCCATAGAAGTTGAGTACAACAAGCAACAACAACAACATATTCTACTTCAGCATTTGTTAAAGCAATAGAACTATGTTTCCTATTGAACCAAGAAACTAAGCGAAGTCCCAAATAGAATTCTCCTCCGCCAGTACTTTTGTGGTCATCAAAATTACCTTCCCACTCTGTATCTACGTAAGCATGAAGTGAAAAATCTGTGTTTTTGGGATACCATAGACCAAGACCTTAAGTCCCTTCCAGATACTTGAATATCCTATTAACTACTTTTAGATGTGATTACTTAGGATTTGCTTGGAATTTTCCAACTATGCCAACTACATTCATAATGTCTGGTCTTATGCCGGTAAGATAAATCAAGCTGCCAATCCTAGATCTATATTCAGGTTGATTAACTATAGGAGATTCATCATTTTTGTTGAGATTGCATCATGTTACCATTGGTATGCACATAGGTTTGCAATCTTCTAGTCCATATTTCTTCATAATCTGCTTGAGATACATGGTTTGAGAAAGGAAGATACCATCCTTAGTTTGATGAACTTGAAGACCAAGGAAGTATGTTAGCTCACCAAGTAAAGACATTTCAAATTCCTGGTGCATGGTTGAAGCAAATCCTTGACTTATAGATTCAACATTTCTTCCAAATATGATGCCATCAACCTAAACCACAACTACCAAAAGTTTGTCTTTGCCATATTTGATATATAGATTGTCATATGTAGATCCTTTCTTGAATCCTTGTTGTTGAAGATACCTATCAAGACAACAATACCATGCACGAGAAGCTTGTTTTAACCCATATAATTCCTTCTTATGTTTGCAAACAATATTTTTATAATTTCCAAGTATGAACCCTTCAGGTTATTCAACATAAAAATTTTCTTCTAGTTCCCCATTTAAAAATGCATATTTAACATCCATTTGATATACCTTGAAGTTAAGAAAGCTAGAAAATGCAAGAAACATTCTTATGGCTTCAAGTCTAGCTACAGACTCAAATGTCTCTTCAAATTCTATCCGTTCTTGTTGAGCATAACATTTGCATACAAGTCTTGCTTTGTTTCGAATTACTTCTCCATTTTCATTCAATTTGTTTTTAAATACCCACTTTGTCCCAATCACATTTTTATTATGAGGCCTTGGTACAAGTTCCCATGCGCGTTTCTTTTCTATTTGATCAAGTTATTCATTCATTCCCTTAACCCAACATTCATCTTTTCTTGCTTGATTCACATTTTGAGGTTAAATTGCGGATAATAAGGCTAAGTGACTAGATGATTCAACTAAAGTTTTTCGAGTTTGTATTCCTACTTCTTTATCACCTAGAATTTGAGATTCGCGATGGTTTTTCTGAACATTCCTTTATGGAGTCTTTTTTGACACGCTTATATTTTCATTTCCTTATTTTGATGCTTCTCTTTCTTCTTCTCCTACAACTTCTTGGATTTTAGTAGTGAGTTGTTCGTCATCTGATTGTGCTTCTCTTTTGGTACCTGAGGATGCTTCATCAATCACAACATCTATACTTTCAACAATATTTTGGAGCCTTTTATTATGAAATTTCTATCCTTTACTTTTGGAAGAGTATCCAAGAAGGATTCCTTCATCAAATCTATGTTCAAAATTTCTAAGCTTATCATCATTTTTCTTTATAAAACATTTTCCTCCATAGATTCTAAAGTGTTTGACAGTTGCAGGTTTACCATACCAAAGTTCATACAGATTTTTATCACTGTTTACTCAAACATGGCCTTTGTTAAGTATATTCACGGTAGTATGTACTGCTTCTCCCCTAAAGGTGTGAGGTGTTCCTAACTCATCAAGCATGGCACGCGCCATATGTTGAAATTTTATGTTCATTATTTTTGCCACTCCATTTTGTTGAGGAGTTTTAGCTATGGAAAACTACCTTTTGATAACATGTTGCTCACAAAAATTAAAAGATTCATCTGATATAAACTCTCCTCCTCTATAAGATCTAAGACATTTAATTTTTAATTCCAATTCATTTTCAACCATATCCTTGAATATTTCAAATTTTTAAAATGCCTCATCTTTATACTTTAGTATAGTAAACCAACACGACACATTATTGTAAAGTCATTAATTAATAGATGAAGTATTGTTCACCATGATGAGACTTCTTTCTCATAAGTCCACATAAATCAGTGTGAACAAGTTCAAGGGGTTTACTTGAAGTGCATTCTTTAGCTTTAAACTGAACTTTGGATTTCTTACCAAATTGGCATGATTTGCAAATACTATTTTCAAGTGGAGAGATGTCTAGCAAGTCACGAACTACTCCCTTCTTGCTTGATTTATGTAGTTGAGAAAAGCTGAGGTGTCCCAATATTTTGTGCCATAGCCAACTTTCTTCAGGTTTTCTCAAAAAGCATTGCTCTCTATCGCCTTCTAGGATATATACATTGCCTAGAGTTCTAGTTCCCTTAATTATAGTCTTACCTGTATCCAAATTTCTTACCACGCAATTCTTTGATATGAAAATAAATTCATGCCCCTGATCACACATTTGACTAACACTTAACAGGTTATGCCTTAGCCCATCAACAAATAATACATTCTCAGCCTTGACCGTTTCTTTTAATACCAGAAATCCTTTTCCTTTAATAGTAGCAGGTGAATTATTACCAAAATTCACATTCTTTTCTTTCTTAATTTCATCAAAAGAAACAAACTTATCTTTGTCACATGTCATATGCTTTGAACAAATATTGTAAATGTACCATATATTCTCTTGATCTCCAACATAAAATGCTAGACCACAATTTTCAGAGGATGTAATTTTGTTTTTCCATACCTTGGGAGGTTATGCCTTTTGCTCATGTTGATAAGATGAATTCATCTTTCTTTTGCATTCAATTTCTTCATGACCAAATTTATTGCAAATGTAACATTCAACTTCATTCTGAAGAGGGGAGAAAGCATTATAAGACGACTTATTTGACCTATTTGCATTATGTTTTTTTCTTGCTTCTCTATTCATAATCATTTTATAAGCAACACAATGCACTGCTTTGTGACCAAAGTTGTGACAAGTGAAACATTGACTATTGAAGTAAGAATACCTAGGATTATAATACCTTTTTGAGTAGCTTGCCCTTTGTTCATGGAAAGGTTGTTTTTCAGTATAGTTTGACCCTTCATTCATTTGTTGAGTCCTACTATTCTAATGATTTCTTCCTCTTACAACATTGACATAGATTTTTGTACCTGCCTCAAAATATTTCATAGGTTCTGATGTTTCACCATTTTGATTTGGATTGTATCCAAGACCTGTCTTGATTAGTGGAGAATGTTGAACTTTAATTATTTCCTGTAAAGTTTTAGATCCTTTAGCAAATCTAAGATTTAAAGCCTTTGTTTTCTCAAGTTTTTTTATTAGACCCACAATTTCAAGTTCTCAGTTTTCATAGTGATTTTCCCTTTCATGGAATTGTTTCTTCAAAGCTTCTTCTACTAGTTTAGCCTCCACTAGACACATGTTTAGTTGTGTTAGTTCTTCGACTAGTTTTTTTCTTTATATATACTATTTTCCTTTTCTTGATTCTTGTTTATGGCCCCGAGTCTATTAATTTTTTCCAAAGCATCCATAAAGACATCATCATTAGATTCATCTACACATTGTTCTTCGAATTCCATAAGTATTTGAAAATCTTGATCTTATTCATCATCCTCATTATTGGAAAAATATTCACTATCTTCATGAGTATAAAAAAGTTTCTTGCTCGTAAGACCTCTTTTGACATTCTTCTTTGAAACATTCTTTCCTTTTTCGTGATTTTATTTATAAGGACACTTAGCGACATAGTGACCTACTCTTCCACAAGAAAAACATTTGAAAGGAAGATTACCTTTGAACCTACCAGTTCCTACTTGGAGCTTCTTCACAAAATTCACTTCTTCATCTGAAATGTAACTTGTATATTTAGGCTCTTCCTTTTATTTCCCTTTATTTGTGGCTTTGAATGTTGTTTCTCTAACACCTGATGTATCCCCTTTTCTCATCTCATAAGCTTTCAAGATCCCATGGAGTTGTTCAATGGTGAGATTCTTCAAATCTTGCATTTCTTCAATGATGGAGAATTTGGAATCGAACTTTAGGGTTAATGATCTCAAAATATTTTCAACAACAACAATATCCTTTATTTCATCACCAATACCTTTCATCGTGTTAAAAATATTGTCTACTCTAAGGAAAAAGATTTTAATGCTTTCATCATGCATTTTAAGAGACATATTGAATTCTATGTGTTTCAATTTTAACACTTTTTACCTTAGAGTCACCTTCATAGCTTTGAACAAGCTTATCCCATATTGCCTTTGCGGTGCTAAACTGCATGACTTTCAAAAACTCAAATTCAACCAAACCTCCTAATATAGCATTTACAACCTTTGCATTGTTCTCATATTGTTTCTTTCCTGCATCATTTGTGGGAATGGAGGTTGGGTATTGATATCCACCTTCAACAATTTCCCATACATTAGCTCCTAGTGCCTGCAAATATGATCTCATTATGACTTTCCAAAACATAAAGTTAGTTCCATTAAACAAAGATGGTTTGTTTAAAAATACTCCCTCTTGATTGCTCATTTTGATAGATCTCCCTTTACGCGATCAAGATTCTTCCAAGGGACCTTCTTTGATACCAACTACTAGGAAAAATATTGAGGGGGGATGAATCAGTATTTTTAATTCACTTTAACTTCCAATTTCTCATTCAGAATTTTGTACGCTATTGTTATTCATGTAGCCCTTGTGTGTACACGAATTTAGTGAATGCAAACCCTGTATGTTCAGATTTTTTTTTTTTGAACTTCCATCAGATATTTAACTTAATCATTTCATTATTATTTAATTATCCATCTAGTATGCAATAAATAATAGATTAATCACAACACATCAACACATATGAACACCGAGAGTTTAGGTGGAAAAGCATTGATGTTGTCATATTTGTCTTATTTCTTATTATATAAAGAAATTATTCATCACATCTTGTACTGGCATAGACTCTTACTAGCACACAAGCACCTACTTGTAGGAGGCTACAACCTCCACTTGTTTTCCAACACCTACTAGAAGGGAGCTACAACCCCCTAATCTTGTTTACCAGCTCCTGCCAAAAGGGACCTCCTACCCCCTCACTGAAGGCTACAACCCTCAGCAACTTGTGGACCACGTTTTATAATGTTTCACACTGGATCCACCTGTCAACCAATCATCTAAACATTTATGTTACCTTTCATCAAAATTCCAATAATAAGACCAAACCAATATGCCAAGCTGAAATATTGAATCTCGAAATTTGAATTACTAAATCACTATAAACAAACTAAATCACTAAAACATCCAGCCACTGAATATTGAACCAAACCAATCATTGAACTGAATCTCAACCATTGCAATCAGATCAAATCAATGCAATACCAAATAATACTAGTGCACATCAACCATTCACTAATTAATCACACTATTGGATACTAGACAATCATCACATAAACAATGTGCAATCACTGCAAACTATGATCAATATTAACTTCAGGATATATACGTGACTACTTTGAAGTATACCTGTGTATATACACACTTACTGTGTATAACACTTGCATACAAATCTTAATTCACTGAATGTTGAAACTGAATAACTGCATCACCCACTGAGTTACTGATGTACTGAGTCACAATAAAAACTAATCATAGATCAACAATTTGTAGCATCATCACTAACCAATATTCCAATCCCCAACCAAATCAACCCAATCAATACTGTCAGGCACAGATCATCATGATCAAGACATCATTGAAACACATTATAAAATAGAACATACATCATCAACTATCATCATGAAACAACAATTCAAACCCTACTCAAATTCTACTTAGAATGTATACACAGATGTCTTTAACCAAATCTGTGTATATATGTGTTTATCATGCATAAAACATGTGTATATATTTCAACATATTGAATACCAAAACCAAAATAAATTAACACTCTAAAACAAATTATTTCAGAATATATATGCAACCTCTCCAAGTAATACTCGTGTATGTACGCGACTATATAGAACCAAAATTGTGTACAGATCCTTAAATTACTGAAACAAGACTTCGCTACAAATCACCTGTCAAAACTGAATCTCTGCGCACGTACTATCGAAGGCTACAAATCTCAATAGATATATATTCATGATCATACCATCACCATAGTTATAGATCTAACAAACAAAAACAAATTAATCAATTATATACATTAGTCTTCAATACACTTTCAGATCTATGAGATCTGCGTCTTCTCCTTGCTCCCAGGTGCACACCTATTTCAGACAAGATCACACATGAGTAATATATTTCATTGGACACATAACATCTTTATTTCCATCTCCTATATATATTTTGCCTTAGCCAATACCACAAGAAAATATTTTGGTAAAGTTGATGGTAGTTTGTTATGGATCAAATGGATGTTGTCGCCATAATTACTATGGGAAATTACCATGGTAATGACCCCTGGTATCCAGTTTTGCATGGGTTGGATTATGTATGCGATTTTTATTCACAGGACATGTGTATGTATGTGACTCTTCTTCACAGGTGTCATGTATGCTTTTCAATCTACACAATTTCCATGCATTTTGTAAATGGACTGCCATTTTCTTTCCATATCCTCTGTAAAATCTATATCAATATTATTGATATCTACATTAGTTCCATAACCATCATATTATAAGCAAGTTAACGTCAAGGATATATTTGTTAAGCAAGTTTCCATCAAGTAAAACACATTAGCCATAATACCAACACATGCTTTTACCTAGAAGACTGTCAATAATGAGCATGAAACCTATGCTTTGATAATAATAACTTTTTCTTTTCTTTTCTTGTTTGTTACATGGGATACATATTGAAATGAGTACAACAATTATGAAGACCAAAACTAGTTACATTTATCAACACTTTCTGTCCCAGTGGGTGGTGAATGGTGCTTTGTAGTCTGACTTAGGTTTGTGATAGTGACAACAAAGACAGGGCTCTCTAGCCCGCGAGGGTGTTGGTGGCAAGAGTGGAGTGCCATTGGTGTTGAGGTCTCTTGTTTAAATCATGGAACCCTTGTGCATGATGGTCTATTGTGGCCTTCACTTTCAACCCCTTATGCTGGAATTTAGGTCATTTCCTTCCATTATTGTGCAATTTGTTTCAACTTAAATATTGGGGTGAGGTTTGAGGTTCTAGGTATGATTTATTTGTGTTGGGGATTTTGTTTTTTGTCTATTTGTCTAGATTGGGAAGGCTTGGATGCTTGTATATGTCTTTTTCTTAGAGGTCTCCTTGCTTTTGTAATGTCTAGGTTTGTTGCTAAATTTCATGTTAATTTTAGTGAGCGTCATCCAATGAATTGTAAGGTTTGGGCTGGAGGGTTTCTTTGGTCTTGGCTTGTCTGAGAGTTTTCCATGACCTAGGTTCATTATATTGTGTGTGTTTGAGAATATGTTTAATGGTGTTGGGGAAGGGGTTTACATAGGCTTTCATGACTAATGTACAACACCTAGCTGATTCCCTCAGGTTTGAGGTCCATGTCACGAGTTTTAGGGATGATTTAGTGGGTTGGAGATTTGGCTCTATTGTGGATGGCTTTGATTTCATTTATTTGTTTTTTTGTAGGCAAAGGTATTTATAATAGTTTCTCTAGGTGTGCCCTCCTAGTTTCATACATGCCACATAGGTAATGAATGTATTGTAGGCGTGGGGGGAGGGAGCAATGGTCAGCAGGGACAGAGAGGAGTGAGGCTTTTCGCTCATGACTCGACCGCCACCTACTTTAATGTAGTTTCGCTAGAAATAAGGGAAGAAATCTGTAAATTGGAAACTTGAGCTAGGGTGGAGAGACAACCCCACTATGATTCAAAAATCTTGGAGGATATGTCTACTTGGGTTCTTGGCCTTGGGAACACCAAGGGAAGGAAGAAGCAATACATGAACATTGTGGACATGCATTGACAAATAAAAACCCTTTTGGGGCTTGTCCAGAAGGATAAGCAAGTGGAGTGGTATAATGTCTTCATTTCCCTGGAAGATATGAAGAGAATGCTCAGAAATCAACACTTATGCTTGGACATAATTGATGCTTGTCTTTCTCATGTTCAGGGGCATATTCTATGTGAATATGATAATGAGGGTCTGCCATACCTTCAAAGTTCAAGCACAAGGGCTCCCACACCGATTTATTCCTATGATAATGATTAAAATGTATTGTTTGTTAGCTTTCGTACTTTTTGTTTACTAAGTTTTGGTTCATCCTAGTCAAAAGGGCTTATGCTTTTACAATGTATTCAGATCCTAGTTTTCTATATGTCGTATCTAGTGGAACATTGTGTTTTGTGACTTTTGTAACTAGGAATATCTAGAGAAATGTTGGTCTATCAATTTCATCATAGGTGGTTTGAGGAAGAGTAAAATCCTCAAAGGGCAATATGGCACAATTGTGTAATCTTGTTTTTTTTAGTAATACAAAGTATCAATTTACAAAAAAAAAATATTACATATGTGAATATTATTCTTATTCATATATTTTATTTTATTAAACTATAATATAAATTTACATAATATTTATTTTTTATAAATTAATATATCAAAATTTGTAAACTTAATATAATAAAGTAATGTAGTAAAAGTAAAAACACTCGTAAACCCCCATACTTAAAGGGGTTTATATTTTAAAATTATTGCTCTATTAATATGTTATAAAAACTTTGGAAATTTATTACCTAAACAAAACCATATTATAATCTTATTTGCATTAATAACTAAGAAAATGATTTTCTCACTCTTGAATTTATATTTAATTTATAAAATTTAATTTATAATTTTTTTTTGCAGGTATAGTGTAGCCAAGAAAAATGACTCAATTAGAAAAACATATAAAAAGATAAAAATGTTTAGCCTTAAATTTTCTTCACATATTGGTAGCATTCTTCATATATCAGGCAACACTACATAATCGTTATCACATTGAATGTAAACACAAACCATTGATTCAAAATGTGATTATGAGTGTAGATGCAAGGTCCAAAAAATTAAATAACTATTGTTTATGATGCATTGCTAGTCAATCTATTTTGTTTTTGGGCAAAATGAAACAACACACAAACTAAACCCAAAAAATCATTCCACAAATATACTCAAAACTAAATCATAAATTATATTCCAAATATGCCCAAAAATCTGGGAGAAGAAGTTTAGAAGGAGAGTAAAAAACATGGTGAAAAAGTGAAATAATGTGGTAAAGAGTATATATCTTAAATTTTAATTAATATCTATAAAACTCATTAAAAACATTAATAGCTTAAACAAAATAATATTATAAAAATTTTATTTACATTAATAACTAAAAAACCTAATTTTCTCACTCTTGAATTTTATATTTAAATTTATAGTTTAAGTATAAAAACATATAAAAATATAAAAATGATTAAACTTAAATTTTCTTCATGTATTAGTAACATTCTGCATATATCGGTAATACTACAGAGTTACCACTTTGAATGAAAACATGGTAATCATTGATTCAAAACCTAATTATGAGTCTATATTCATGGTCCAAAAAAATATAGTCATTACTTATGATGCATTGTTGAAGTTGATCTATTGGGTAAAGTGAAATAATACACACACAAACTAAACCCAAAAAACTATTGTACAAATATGCCCAAAATTGAACCCTAAATCATATTCTAAATATGTCCAAAGATCTAAGAGAAGAAGTTTAAAATGAGAGTAAAAACATGGTGAATAAAAAAATGGTTGATTGCTACTGAACTTTTGTGTGTGCAATCATTTCCTCTCGATGCTCTGCAAATTCTATCAATTTTGTGTATACTTTTTGAGTTTGAATACTACGTTTATTAAATCATCCTAGATCCATCTTAACTCCGATTGCTACTGAACTTTTGTCTATGCAATCATTTCCTCTCGATGACCTCCAAATTCTATCAATTTTGTGTATATTTTTTGAGTTTGACTACTACGTTTATTAAATCATCCTAGATCCATATTAACTCCGAATATATATTCAAGTGTCAAGAGGGATCAAATCTCTCGAGGTGCAAGCTTTTCAAGTTTTGTACTCAAAAAAGAGGTTTCACCTTAAGAGATTTGATCCCTCTCGATGCTTGATAGTTTCGAAGTTAAAAAAGATCTAGGATGGTTATACATAAACCAGTCTAGATCCATCTTGACTCTTGATCTATTAATCACCCAAAGAGATCAAATCTCTAGAGGTGCAAACCTCTTTTTTTAGTGTAGGAAATGCTTGCACCTTGAGAGATTTGATCCCTGTAGACGCTTGATAGATCAGAGTTAAGGTGTATCTAGACTGGTTTATAATATCTATACATTATAACCTTTATATATTATATATTTTTATTTATAT
>APFE030597270.1:1977-43555 GCA_000404065.3 Pinus taeda
GGTGAAAACCACCTACTGCAATATGTCTCTATCTTCTTTCAATTAGAAACTCCTTTTACAATGATCTTGTACTGGTGCAGTCTTTTATCAGTATGCAGGTTGCAACTTGCAGAGAGCTACAACTCTCTCTCCTTTTCCAGTCTCTCCTAGAAGGGAGCTACAACCCCCTTTGCTCTTTCACTTCTTTAAGGACCACGTTTCATTAATTTTCAAACTGGATCCATGGACATCAAATAGTCATCAAGTACATGCAAATCACCCAAACTCCTTATACAATCACCCAATTTCTCAGAATGTTGTAAACAGAAAGATAGTACCAGAAATATAAACCTAGAACTCTCCAGCAATAGATAAAAGATAATCAATAACTGTTTTAATACAGATCCGCAGTTTTTCTTTATCTGGACTATGTGACTCTGCCCCCAGCCTTATGTTATCCTGCGTATCCGCGCAAAGTGCCTTCTGCTATACCGTGTATCTCTGCACTTCACCTTCTATCTTACTGCTTACTTCCACTGTGCTAGCGCACCTTCTGCTGCTATCGCGCCGCGTACTTCTATGTATCTCTACAGCTTCTCCTTGTATCACACCGTGTACCTCTGACCTTGCTCCACATAGCTTCTTCTACTTCGTCACGTGCCTCCGCAATGTACGCTCTGTTGCACCACATACTTTTACTGTATCACCGTACTGCGCCTTCGATCGTGCTGCGATCCCTCGCACTTTTCCTTTCTTTAGACCGCGTACCACTGCACTACACCTTTCACCGAACTGCAGGCCTCCACATCTGCACTATGAATTACCTGCGGATCTTTGATTTGAACCGAACTGACAGCCCTCCAATGTACCACTGACAATCAGATGCACAGATCTGATCATGCACCTGAGAGATCACGACTTCATAGATTCACCTTCAAATTTACTTTGATTTAGATCAAGCATTTTACATTGACAAGCCAATATTTCAAATCTTAAGATATTAAAAAAAAAGATGCCTTAGCCAAGTGATCTCCTTCCCTATTTATAGTCAAGCCCTTATTCACACCATGGGACAAAACCATCAATAACCAATACAAGGGATCCAAACCGGGGCTAAAATAGATCCTATACCACGGGCCAAAACCATAGCATCGAAAATGGCGGGCTAAATACCACGGGCCAAACATAAGAAACCCCACATGAGCATGCTTCTCTGCCTTGAAGTGAGTGAACTGGGGTTCTGCACCTTCTTAACGGGTAACCTGCGAGTATGACCGCACCTCCTGGACAGTGAACCTGCGGGTCTGCACCTTTTGAACCATTCACCTGTGAGCCTCTTAATTTCCATCATTTTGAGAGCCTAAACAGACCATTGGCACTTGAGTGAGTTTCCATCAAGTACAACACCTGTATCATAAAGGCATACCAGAATCATAATGCCAACATCTTTCACCTCCTCTTTCTTAATCCAAATCCTCTTGGAGCCTTTCCACCTTACAGATGGGTCCATCACGTGGGTGGAAGGATAATTCTCATTTTTCTTCCTCCTATTTTTATATTGCTCTTTTGACACAAAGCACTGAACACAAGTCTGTATTTCTCAAATCCATTCTTTCTCCTTGTCTTCAAATCCCAGGTTGTCGCATTTGCATGCATATGTTGAGAAGTATTCCATTTCTTATCATTTACGCAACTATCTCTCTTGTGTCCAAATTTTCCACAATTATAGCATTTGAATTGGCCTAAGAATGGGGTAGAGAAGTTACTCATTTTGAAAACTCTTTTATCAAAACTCCTCTTGTGGCCATCATGCCTTATACTACCATTTTTGTGCATTCTTGGGTTACTTCTACCCAACACATCATGTTTCCTTGCATGCCATCTACAGTCTATGGCTTTATGTCCAAAATGATTGCATGAAAAATAATACCCACAAAAAGGCTTTTCATGACATAGGTTACCTTTTCTTTATAGGGTTTTTCCTCGAGTAGGAAAGGACCTCGACTGGATCTTCATGTGCCTTCTATGACAACTTGCATTTCTATCATGCACTCTTTCTTGTAACTTCCTTGCCCTCTTCTGTTGCACTTCCTACTACTTATTCTTAGCCTTTTGTTGTTGCCTTTCCTTCTTTCATTGCTACTACTTTCCATGTTGTTGCTGTTGTCCAACAACCTTTCTTTCTTTGTTCTTGTTGGAAACCTAAACTCCCTTTCCTTGGGAAGTTGACCCTTCAACCTTCACCTTATTGGAGATAGGTTTTTACTTGAAACCCAAATTAGTCTCACAGTAATCTTCCTTGTCTCATAGTAAACTTCCTTCTCTCTCAACTAATTGGTTGATGTCCCATTCAATATTCTAGCCTCTTCTTCTTGAGAATTTAGTTCAACTAATGTTTTTCTCAAACTTTCATTGTCAAGATCATAAATTTTTAGTTGCTCGTCTTGCTTGAGATTTTCCTCTGATAGGTACTTGATCTCCTTTAAAGCAGAGATCAAATTCTTTCTAAAAAATATCCTTTCATTTAGATCATTTTCTTCACTATCAAAGGTGCTAGCTGAGTTACCATAGAGATCTAAGCCCATATATGTGTCCATGGAGTATTCCACAGGTCTAAGAGTTATTCCTTCTTCATCACTTTCACTGATACCCCTATTCTCTCCATGGGATATACTCTCTTCTCCTTTAGAGGATCCATTATTTTCTATTGATACTAAAATGGGTCTATCTTCATCAACACCATGAGATGCATTGCTCTCTCTATCTTCAAGTGATTCACATGAACATCTAGATAATGAATGAGCTATTTATTTACACTTATCGCACAACAATAGCTTACCTATTGAGCATCAAGATATCCCTTCCGAGAATTATTCATCACCACCAAGAGTATGATGAGCAACAACTTCCCCTCATTCTGGTTCATTGCTTGAGCAACAGGGCTCTTCAACCTCTTCTTAAGGCACATGGCTATCTCCATCATACAAACATTGTATTATGTCCATCACTTCCTCTTTTGACACAAAATGCCTCACTTTATCAGCATCTGGGTTAGATAACCCTCTCATGATGACCTCATTGGATTTTACATTCAACTCATTCTTTCTCTATGTATTATGGAGCACCACATGTCAACATTCAAGGCGAGTAAATATTCGACCATTAAATTCTCCCAGACTTCATAATGAGCCCATGGTCCAAGTCATTTAAGAATGGAACTATGTTTGTTGTTAGTGAAACTTTATTAGCCATTGTTTCCCTTTGATCTACTTTCTAGCGATTAAGCTATTCTTGAAGGAACATGGCTCGAATTCCAATTGTTGGAAACAATGATAATACTAAAAGGGGGGGTGAATCAATATTAAGGCTATTTTTAAACTTTTTATGCCTATTTACTTTTCTTATTCAAGCTTGGCACCCATCGATATACTGAGAAACAATATGTAACATGGAAACAACATGAAATTAACATACAAGGATACACACAATTCATATCATACACATGAGACACGAGGTTTTTACGTGGTAACCCTTTGGGGAAAAAACCACCAAGCTTGTTGTTGTTATTGATGTAAAATAAGATCACCTACTCTATTACATCAATCTATTTTGTGAGCACCCACTCACAGGAAGCACAAACTCTCTTTGATTGTTTTCTAACACCAACTAGCAAGAAGCACCAACTCCCTCTTTTTATAGACACCTGTCCAACTTACCAGAAGCACCATGTGACGCACCGAACTCACAGATTTTTTGCAAGCACCACCTTTTAGCTCCATGAATTTTTTAAAGCCAAATTGCAGGAGGCATGAACCCCCAATCTTTCTCAAGAACACACTAGAGATAGAAGCACCAACTTCCTCTATTCAAGCACCAACCCACACTCAAATAGGAATTGTATGTTCTCTGTAATTTGGTAGCCACTCTACTTGACATCAGATCTATTCTCTCTTCTCACACTTCTCACTCTACAACAACCCATTGATTTTCTCAACAACAATCACTCGTTGCAGTACTTACATCTCTATTCTCTGCTCTTCATCAATAATCACTCAGCTCATGGAATATTTCTCTCCAAGGCACACACACAAGTCTCAGCCTTCTTTCTCTACACAGGAAACTTCAACCTTTCTTGCAACACAGGCAACTTCTGCCTTTACTCATAGCACACAGGAAACTTCTTCCTTACATCCAACACATAGGCTACTGTGACCTTACTCACAAGAGTGCAACAAACATCGTCCTTTCTCACACATCACAACTCTCAGGGTCTCCTACATCTGCATAGGAACTCTTGGCCTTTCTATGCAGAACAAGCTCTCTCTCTACCTTACACAACAATTCACTCACACAAATATTTTTCACTTATCTCTCTAGAAACTATACCTTTTTCCCAACACTTTCTCCTGGGTTTTTTTCCTTTGCTATCACTGTATCTTGTATCCACACTACACGAGTCTACCATGGCATGGCTCTTCCATTCTACTGCTACATGTTCCTTGGTCTCTGCCACTACATTAACCATGATAATGGGCACCTGACTATTTCTCCATATCAAGAATGAATTCTTAGTCCACACGCACACTACAACCATGCATAGTCCTCTATTTGTGCAACTCTCCTACCACTCAGGATCTCCATGCTTATTCATGGTTTTGCATGGCTTGCATGTATTTCGGCATGGATTCTCTATGGAACATTTTCCTTTTTCACTTGTCTCAGAGATCTTTGACAATCTCTATTTATTCAAGTGACCAACTCATCTGCACTCATTTACTCTTCAGTTGTCGACTCATCCAACCTTCAATACACCTCTGTGACTATATTGGATCTTTTACAACACAGTGCAATTTATGAGCCCAAACATCTCGTAACTTTATTAAGAAGATGTTACTATATTAAAATATTATGATTGGCCTTTAGCCCCTTCTTCTTAGCTCCTTATTGCATCTCCATCATAGGACTACTACCTATGACCATCATTATAGCACTTAGGTGCTAATTCCTTTAGCATCCTGCTGGGGGCCTTTCTCCTCATGTTATTTCTGTGTGCCCTTAGTTTTCTAGGCTCCACGACCAAGCGCCAACAAAATCAGAAGCTTCACATATCACAATCTTCACAATGGTGCAGTGTTCTAATCTACCAATTGTCGAGCTTCAATATGACAAGCCCCTTTTGCTTAGCCCTTCCTATATTTCTCACCGTAGGATCGAGGGTCATGACTTGCTGCTTAGCCTTGAGGTCCTAGAATGTTAAACTCCTACCGGGGGCCATTATCCCTTTGATAACAACTCTCCACCCCTAGTTCTTTAAGTTCTTTTAGACCATGTGCTAGCCAAATATTAGATCCCCCTTATAAGAACTTTTTCAATAACCAACTGTTATAAAGTTATGATATCCTCAATCCTCCGATCACTGACTTCCGATATGATGTCATCACTTCCATGTGGAAAATCCTTAGAGGTGACACATGTCACTCGGTTATGGCCCATTAGCCCCCCATAAAACTCCAAAATGGCCTACCACGTGTCTTGTTGTAATGCCACATCATGCTGACATCAGATGCCACTTATCCCTTATCAGAGCCAACCAAACGTTGACATATCCCCTTATTGAAGCCAATCACATGGTGCCATGTGTCCTTATCGAAGCCAATAATATGCCACCATGTTTCTTGCTATAGGAGAGAGAAATGGGCCCCCACACCTTTGGTTTTGCGATGAAATCATTTGTTAATACTGTTCAACACTCCCCAACAGTTTTTAACGCTATCAAAACTTTGGAAAATATCAAAACTCTTTAAATATTTTTACTATTAGAAGTTTCGATTCCCCGATTTCTGATGTTTCAATCTCCTATGAGATTCGACGCCGCCTGCTCTGATGTATTGGACCTCTGACATTGTGACTGCCAATAATGTGACCTATGATACCTATGACCTTCGATATGAAATCACTGATATCTTTAGAGCTATGATGTTACGATCGATAATATCTTTGATCCTTTGATATGCAATCTACGATATTTTGTATCATCGATCCCTGATATTCCAATATTTCTTCCTACCTAAGGCTTCAAATCCCTAAACTTCAGCATGCCATAAAATTTGAACCAAGAATCAATTTCTGAACTTCCACACATCTTTGAAAATCTCTTCCATAACACTTTCCAATGGAGAGGGTCTGATGTAGGCCTTGAGCCCTTTTTCTACCTCTAATATGGATCCAAGGTCTATGACATTCTTCTTCTCCTTGAGCCTTCACACCCACCATGGTAGTCCTTTGCATGAAGCTTGCAACTTCATGGACTTCCATCTGGTCCATCATTTCAATCATCATTTTATGGCTTTTCCACTAAGCTTGTTGCTATGATGATTCTCTACCTAAAGCTTGTAGCTATCAAAGGAATCCTTCTGAGGCATGAACAACAATGGGATTCCTCCTGGGCCATCACTACCAACATCAGCTACGACAAGCATCCAAGCTAGTCTTGTTGACATCCATGCCAACTCTCCTGCAACCAGTTAGGCGATGCCAACTTCCCAACACATATCCCCAAGATGACTATTGACATCAATGCCAACACACTTGCAGATGCCTTCACTAGGCCACTGGCCATCCAGAGAATGCCAATTGTCCAACAAAGAAGTAGGAGAAAATCATAAAAAGCTGCTAAAACTTTCGATGCATAAAATTTGGTACAACAATATAAAAATTCTTCACTGGAAAATCTAACATTAATATTCCTTTAGGTAAAGACAATTTATGGGCTTTCCCAAAGGAATTTCGTCATTATCAACTAGTTCATAGACCCCTTTTCCCAATGCATGTTTTACAACATAAGAGCCATGCCACATGGGCTCAAATTTACTAGCACCTAACTTATCGTGCCCTTGATCATAGACCAAGACTAAATCCCATTTTGAATATGAATGAGGTTTGACATTTTGATCATATTGTGCCTTAACTCGTTTCTTTGGAAATATGGAGATATCATCATTTATCTTTATATCCAAACCGTTCGTCCAGAACTGAGTCGAATTGATCATCATTATATCTAGTACCAATCCCGGAAATACAATATTCAAATGATGTTTAACTCATGAGGAAGCCAGAAAGGCATTGAATGACTTCCATTCTGGAGCTTGTGGTGGTCATATGTCATGGTTTTCCACTGCTCAAAAGATCCTTCACGTGGGGTATTTTTGGCCTTCTATGTTCAAATACTTATAATTATGGTCCAAAAATTCCACAATTGTCAAATCTACTATCGAAAAATGTGCGCACATCTGTCTCCTCTTCACCCAATCATTGTTCTCAATCCTTTTTCTAAATGGGGCATCAATTTTGTTACATGTAACCCTGACTCAACTGAGGGGCAAGGGTACATTATCATTTCGATATTTATTTCATGAAATGTGCCGAGGCAATGCCTAAATATAAGGATGATGGTGAAAAAACATCCATTTTCATATTCAATCATGTGATTTCTAGGTTCAGAGTTCCACAATCCATCATCATGAACCATGGTAGCCATTTTCGAAACTTTATGATGACAGATCTTACTACGAAGCTAGGCTTTCATCATGATAGTTCTACTCCATATTACCCACAAGTGAATAGCCGAGTAGAAGTCATTAACAAGGTTTAACCACCATGATTAAATAGATTACTAGGATTCATAAATTAAATTAGCATCTAAATTAATTCCTTTTCCATCCTTGTGGGCATACCGTACTACAGCAAAAACGTTGACTAGTTTTACTCCTTTCCAACTCGTTTACAGCATGGGAGAAGTTTTTCCTATTGAATGTGAAATACCATCTTTGAAACTAGAAGTTGAATTATTACCAGCCATTTCTGCCGAGGAAGAATGTTTCCAGTACTTAGCACGACTCAATGAGACTCGTAAGTACCGATAAGAAAGAGAGATTCATTTGGAAGAGAATCCTCTACCACGTTCTCCATCTTAATATGGGGAGTGTCACATAATAATTCAACAAATACTAGTGATTTATTTGATTTAGATTTATGAATTCCAAATCAAATTCCTACTGGATAACTATCCATTTGGAATACTTGTCCCCTAGTAATTGTCTAGTCAGAATGTAAACCATGGCGTTGCAATTGGAAATCATAGTAGTTTTGCGCAATAGAATTTAGTGACAAAAATGTTGGACAACTTGAATGGTTTCCAAGGAAAATCTCTCCACATGTGCATATTTCACTTAAGTTTGGTCAGATTTTTGCTTAAGTAATATATAACATGCTCTTCGTTCAATTTGTCTTCCTAAACTAAAACCGTGCCAATAGTGACATCGAATGCAACTAAGTATAAAAAGTGGTCTTGATGATAATTGAGAGGATGGAACAACGGTTTATGTGTCAACACATGTTTAAGTGCATCAAAGGTCTTTTGAGCCATTTCATCCCAAGCAAATGAGATGCCCTTTTCAATAGTCGAGTAAAACCTTTAGTTAACTCAATGTATTTCTTGATGAATCGACGTAGAAATTTTTCTTTCCCTTGCAAACTCTAGAGTTGGCAGAGATTAGGAGGAGGAAAATTCAGAATATCCTCAACCTTAAGCGGATCAAAATGAATTCCCTCCTTTGAAACGACGAATCCTAGAAATTGACCAAATTGCACAAAATAACACACTTTTGTGGATTCAAGTGTATATTGTAGTGACACCATCGTATAAAGATATATCTCAAATGTGTTGGATGGTCTTCCTATCTTAGTGCATGAGCTGGTAAGTCATCCAAATAAGGTTTCACAATATGCTTGATATCGTTAAATGTGTAAGACATAACCCGTTGGAAAGTTGCACTAGAATTCTTCAAACTGAATGGGAGTTTTCGATAGGGAAAATTCCCCCATGGGTAAATGAATGCGGTTTTGTGTTGATCAGATGGGAGTATGTTGATTTGGTTGTAGCCTGAAAATCTATCCATAAATGAAAACATTACATTTCCTGCACAAAC
Source organism: Pinus taeda (assembly GCA_000404065.3). Lineage (NCBI taxonomy): Eukaryota > Viridiplantae > Streptophyta > Pinopsida > Pinales > Pinaceae > Pinus > Pinus taeda. Next base: position 10,944 of record APFE030597270.1, read on the forward strand.
GTCAATAATTTGATTGATATAGGGAGTATGATAGTTTTCCTTTGGAAAATTCTTATTGATGTCCCTGTAGTCGATGCATACTCCAACGGTTCCCTGCTTCTTGTTAACAGGTACAATATTGGATGCCAAAACAGTGAAGGGAACCAGATAGATGAAACATGTTTTGATTAGTTTCTCAACCTTAGATTTAATTGAAACAACTTTGATTTAAGCACCAGGCATAAACGTTGTCTGATAGGTTTTTCATCTTGGTAAGTCTTAATCTTGTGCACACCAATGCTTGGTTCAATTCCTGGCATTTCCTCGTAGGACCAGGAAAAGATTTCACGAAATTCTTGAAATAGGGATTTATGCGTTTGAATTTATTCGAATGAGCATGAAGTGACTATGTGAATATTTTCAATAATTTCTTTTTTGACTGAGATGTTAATGGTAATTGTTGTAGATATGTTTCCCAAATTCCTTTCAGAATCAACTTGAAAAACTGAAATGGGCCTTTTCGGACTATCTACAATCTCAGGCGAAAACATCATTGAAAAATCATTTTCAATTTTATCTGGGTTAGGTAGAAAATATGAATGATGTTGGTAATCATTCCTTGACATTTCATCCAAAGTCATTACCTCCCTAATACTTTTGTCAGTTGAAAACGTATGGTCGAAAGGATCAAGAAGTGAAACTGGTTCTAACTAAGGTAAAGGAGAATAATAATCATTGATCACATTCACTCGATCAATATTAGAAGATGATGGGTTAGAAAACAATTAAATTTCTTGATAAGCCAATTCAAATGAGCTCAAGTGAATCTCGTTTCAATAGGAGGCCAACTCAGAATCTGAAGGCATTATCCATGGATCAAAAGATTCTATAGTGCTTGATGTAATCAAGTTAACCTCGGTAAAATTAGAAGGAAATTTTGGTGGATGAAGTGAACAGTTTCCCATCAGTGATTAGTCTTTGAGTAAACCAACACAAATATCCTCATAAAGAGTGTCCGTGTTTCTGACAAAAGGTATTCTACTCGTAGAGTCAGGGTCCGAAGGGTAGTAAGACAACTGATCTATTTTGAAAATTTTCCCTTTGTGAGGAAATTGTATAATTCAGAAAAGTGATGATACCACTGCTGACATAGCATAGGTCCAACTACGACCAAGAAAAAGGTTGTGATCGAGTTTACCATCAAGAACTTCAACTTTGATCACAATCAGTTTACCCTCTAGCTTTATGGGTAGATCATTAAGATTCCACAAGAATGAAAGCCTCTTCCATCAAAGGATTTTAGAGTAGTAGGTGATTGATTCATATTTATACAACCTAAGCTTTCCAATAAGAAATCAACATAATACACGTAGAATCTCCTTCATCAACAACTATGTGAAACACTCATCTGGTTTTGACAAAAACTAGAATCTAGAACGCTAGTTGATGAGGGAGTATAGGTATATGACTCCCAAGATCAAAGATAATTATATTAGAATCTTGTGTATCGATAGCTCCTATGGTTGAAAACAATATATTTCGCTATGTCGGGCATGTTTGGAGCACCTCAAGAGTTGACATTACGGAAGGAGACATAGCCAGGCCTTCAACAACGTTGTAATTTTGTATAGCTCTAGCATGTGGGTTGAAAGATGATTTTTGAAACACACCTTTGGGAGGTGGTATAATCATCATGTGAGGATTCAGTTTCTCGATCTATAATATTTTAGAAGGAGGAGGAGGAATTGAACTAGAAGGTTGACCATATGATCTAGTCTTGTTTCCATTGACCACATGACCCATAGATCTGTAATATTTTGATCTCATGGCTACCTTGACTTACTACAAAGACATCATCATAATATCCTGAAATATGGAAGAGGAAGATGTGTTATGACAAACCATTTTTCTATCTTGAGAATAAAATGGACCCTTCAAGACAAGGGGAGTTGGAGAAACTTTAATGGATTTGGAAACCTCTGCCTGACATGGGCATTCCTTCGTACAATGATACTCATTGCAAACAAGGAAAGGATAGCGAGGTTTTCATTTCTTGTAAGTAGGTTTAGTTTTAGCGAGTTTCTCTTTCGAAGAATCATTTTCTTTCGATTTACCTTTCCCCTTATTTTTACCTCTGGACGATTGACTCTTTTCGGTAGATGATTCTATGACATTAATTTCAGAAATATCTTTCAGAGAAAGGCTTTCAGTGGTATTGACAGTGCTGGACCTACCAACATGTCAAGGGGACCTTACACCATTTTGGGTAGAAGTCCTAATAGTGGGTAGTAAAGCTATGCGTTGACTGTTATAGCGCGTAGAGGTAAGAAAGATATCTTTTTCGAAAGCAAGTGTGTGACCTTGCGGTGATTCAAAAGAGATGCATGGGGAGGTTCTAACCAATGATGGGGAAAAGGAAGTGTGTCCCTTAGAATATTTTAATAGTACACAACCTAAAAGGAACACACAACCATAATGACATCACGGGCCGGAAAGAAGAATAGTTGACAATCCAAAGTGATAGGCTAAACCAACAACACGAATTCAACAATATTCATACTATCATATACAAAATAGTTCATGCAAAAATGTGTATGTTAAACAACATACATTGCTAAAGTAACCAAAGTAGTCAAAATACAATAACAACATATGCATGAAGACATGCTGGCTCTGTTACATTATGTAAAGTGAAAGTTCCATCCATACATACAACCATGACAACCACTAGCCCCAATAGTGGAAATTTACAGTCAACAATGCCTACTCCACCATGTTGGGTTGTGTTCTATTATTTCCGTGACTAGCCCACATAGTTAATCGAGGGGTTAGAAGGGGGGCAGAACCCCCCCTTCGTCGCGCCGATTGCTTAGTGAGGGGAGTCACAGGGGATTTGGGGGGTGCATGTAACCCCACTTTATGGGGTCCGAGGTAGCACCCTAGAAAATTTTGGTTTCCGACCCTATGTTAGGTTGGGCAGACGTACCTTGGTTTCGTGCATGATTTTCGGTCCATGGTTTTGAACGCGATGGTTTTTGGTCCATGGTATTAGATGCTTCGGCATGTATAAATATGTAATGTAACATTGAAAGAAAAATAATGAAAAATCAAGCTGGTAGTCCCAGTTTTGGAATCTAGGGGAAAATATCTGTGTATATGTGTTTTATGTGTTATGATCTCACATTTTTTATTTTCTGTGTTTTAGAATTCGTATGCAGGTAATTTCTGTATGGTGTTAAAACCTACATTTGGTATTAGAGTTGTTTTGGCTTCAAGGGGATGCTTTTGTTGCTGAGGGATTTCGCTCGGGCCTATGGTAGACCCTATTCAGTGGAAGATCTGCGAGATCGATTCTGGTGGTGAAAGAAGATGGTGGGCAGTGGAAAGATAGAGATCGAGAAATTTAATGGCCAGAGTTTTGAGTTGTGGAAACTGAAGATGGAGGATAGGTTGGTGGATAAAGATTAGTGGATCGTCGTAGATCTGGGTACTAAACCAAGAGGAGTGTCTGATCAATAATGTAAGAAGTTGGATTGGAAGAAAAAGAGCACAATACAATTTTGTGTCTCAGATTCAGTATTGTTGAATGTATCAGGGGAAGCTGCGACGAAGGCTTTGTGGGACAAGTTAGAGACTTTGTACCAATCTACGTCTCTGGTGATTAAACCGTTCCTGCGGAAAAAGCTGTATAACCTGAAGATGAAAGATGGAGAGTCGGTGACAGAGCATTTGAATGCATTTAATACTGTGGTAAGTCAATTAGCATCTGTTGATATTAAAATTTCAGATGAAGATAAGTGCATTAGTTTGTTGTGTTCTCTACCAGATTCGTGGGATAGTCTGGTTATTGCAATAGGTAGCAATTCAACTGCTTTGCAGTTTGATGAAATAGTCTCAGCCTTTAATAGAGGAGATGAGACGAAAAATTATGGAGAGCCAAAATGGTGATGCCTTGTCTGTATGAGGATGGTCCCAGAACACAAATAAAAATAAGTCATCGAGTGGGAGATCTAAATCTAGAGGGAGATCTAAATCTCCAGGAAAACCTGTAAAGGTGGTGTGCTGGAAATGTGGAAAGGAAGGGCACTTCAGAAGGGAGTGTAAATCTAAAGCTCCTGATAAAGGAAAGGGATCTGAGGATGGTCCTTCTGCAGAGGCGAAAACCACCTCAGATGAAGGTGGGGATGTGTACTTGGCTTCTTCAAGTACACATGTATATCATGAGGCATGGTTGATGACTCAGGTGCATCCTTTCACTTCACTCCCATAGAGAGTGCTTCTATAAGTATGAGAAATACAATGGTGGCGATGTCTTCTTAGGGGGTTTGATAGGAAGGCTAGAATCATTGGTCGTAAAAAAGCAAAGTTGAAGTTGCAAGGTGGAAGGGTTAGAACCCTTCCGGGTGTTCTGCATATTCCTGCGTTGGCCAGAAATCTGATTTCTGTAAGCAAGTTGGATGATGCAGGTGTAAAGACAGTGTTCGAGAAGGATACCTGCAAGATGGTTCGAGGAGCACTGGTATTGATGCGGGGAGTTCGGATTGGAACTCTGTAGAAGCTGCAAGGTAGCACTGTTGTTGACGGGTGCAATAGTTCTATGGTTCCTGAAAATGGAGCAGAAAATCTAGTGGTCTCTGGAGAGAAGACCATGTTGTGGCATCAAAGGCTTGGACATATTGGAGAGAAGGGCCTTCGAATACTTCATGTAAAGGTATGGTAGAAGGTATGAGTAATAGCTCTCTAGATTTTGATTTCTGTGAAAATTGTGTATATGGGAAGTAGAATCGGGTGAGTTTCCCCTCTGGTTGTAAGATGGCGAAACATATATTAGAGCTTGTGCATAGTGATGTGTTTGGACCTGTGAAGGTTCCATCACCGGGTAAGTCTGGGTACTATGTATCATTTATAGATGACTTCACAAGGAATACATGGATATATTTCCTTAAGAAGAAATTTGAAGTCTTTGACAGGTTTAAAGAATTTAAGGCTCTGGTGGAAAACCAGATAGAGAAGAAGATAAAGGTGCTAAGGACAGATAATGGTGGAGAGTTTTGCAGTAACAAATTTGAATAATTATATAATTAGTGTGGTATATCACGGTAGAAGACTACTCCATATACACCTTAGGAAAATGGAGCTGCAAAAATAATGAACAAGACATTGATGGAAAGGGCAAGAAGCATGCTCAATGGTGCCGGGTTAGGACAAGAATTCTGGGCAGAGGTGGTGGAGACAACATGTTACATAGTCAATAGATCACCTTCATCAGCATTGGAGGGTAATACTCCACAAGAGGTATGGACAGGTAAGAAACCCTCTCTTTCACATCTGAGGGTATTTGGATGTGATGCATATGTACATGTTCCAAAGGAGAAACGAACCAAGTTGGATAGTAAGGCTGAAAAGTGCATCTTTATTGGGTATAAGGATGGTTTAAAGGGTTATAAGCTTTGGAACCTAGTAACAAGAAAGGTTGTGTACAACCGAGATGTGGTGTTCAGAGAGGTGAAAGATGTTATTAAACATGAAGTCCAACCAAAGGAACCTAAGAAGATAGAGCTTGAGCTAAGGGAGGAAGAATCAGACTCTACAGTAGAGGATGAATAGGAAGATGGCGAGCCACAAACTCTGGGTGTGAGAAGATCAGTTCGAGAAAGAAGGAAGCCAGAAAGGTATAGTCCATCTTCTTTCTATTAAATTTTTTCTTTATCTATTACTGATGATGATCCCAGAATTGTGAAGGAAGCAATAAATTTAGAGGATGAAAAACTCTAGAAAGAGGCCATGGTTGATGAAATGGCATCTTTGCACGAAAATGAGGCTTGGGATCTCGTGGAGTTGCCGGCAGGAAGGAAACCCATTGACAGAAAATGGGTGTTCAAGAAGAATACAAATGCAGAAGGAAAGGTGGAGAAATACAAAGCTCGGTTGGTAGAAAAATGTTATTCCAAGGTGTCGGGAATTGATTTTGGTGATATTTTTTCTCTTGTTGCCAAGGTAACTTCTATTAGATTACTTTTATCTATTGCTACTACTTTTGATTTTGAGGTAGAACAGATGGATGTGAAGACATCATTTCTTGACGGGGATCTGGAAGAGGAAATCTACATGAAGCAACCTGAAGGCTTTGTAGTGAAGGGTAAGAAAGAAATGGTATGCAGTTAAAGAAGTCTCTATATGGGTTAACACAGTCACCAAGGATGTGGTATCAAAAATTTGATACATTTATACAGGATTTGGCTTCACCAGAAACAAAGGAGATCACTGTGTGTATTTTAAATTAATTGGTGACCATGTTATTTATTTGGTCTTGTATGTGGATGATATGTTGCTGGTTGGAAATTGTAAAGAAATTATCCAGGATTTGAAGACACAATTGTCCTCCAAATTTGACATGAAAGATCTTGGTGCTGCAAACTATATTTTGGGCATGGAAATTAAAAGAGATCAGGCAAAGAGGAAGCTTTGGTTGAACCAGAGGAAGTACATCAAGACAGTATTGCTGAGATTTAATATGCAGGATAGCAAAACCAATGAAGGTTCCTATTCCTGTAGGTGTAAAGTTATCCGCTGAACAGTGCCCCAAGACACAAGAAGAGGAAGAGGACATGTCCTGTGTTCCATATGCAAGTGCAGTCAGCAGCCCGATGTATGTAATGGTCTGTACTAGACCAGACATTTCACATGCAGTGGGAGTATTGAGCAGGTTTATGTCAAAACTAGGAAAGGAGCATTATACAGCAATGAAGTGGGTTTTTAGGTATTTGCGTGGCACTAGTGATTATGGTTTGTGCTACCAAGGAAGACCAAGATTGACAGAGTGTTGGATATCCATGGCTTTGTTGATGTTGACTAGGTTGGAGATCTGGATCAGAGAAGATCTACAAGTGGGTATGTGTTTAACCTATTTGGAGGTGCAGTTAGTTGGATGTGCAAGAAACAATCTGTAGTGGCACTATCAATTACAGAGGCAGAGTACATGGCAGCGACTCATGCAAGCAAGGAAGCAGTTTGGTTGTAGAGATTGTGTTCAATTATGGGGTTGGTACAAGGAGCTATAAGGATAGACTGTGATAGCCAAAGTGCCATTTTCTTGGCAAAGAACCTTGAATATCATTCAAAGACAAAGCACATTGATGTTCGGTATCACTTTGTGAGGGATATGATAGAAGACAAAAAGGTGTTGTTGGTAAAGGTGGACACTTTGAAGAATACTGCAGATAAATTGACAAAATCTGTGAGCTTTGAGAAGTTCTATTGGTGTACAGAAACAAAAGGCGTTGTAGGGCTGGATAAATGACTAAGCTCTCTTGTGGCCCCCTATGGAAAGAAAACAACAAGTGGGAGAATGTTGGGTTGTGTTATATTATTTTCACGACTAGCCCACGTAGTTAATCGGGGGGTTAGAAGGGTGGCGGAACCCTCCCTTTGTTGCACCGATTGAGTCATAGGGGGTTTGAGGGGTGCAAGTAACCCCACTTTATGGACCCTATGTTAGGTTGGGCGGACCTACCTATGGTTTTGTGCATGATTTTCGGTCCATGTTTTTGGACACGATGGTTTTCGGTCCATGGTATTGGATGCTTCAGCATGTATAAATATGTGTTGGAACACTGAAAGGAAAATAGTGAAAAATCAAGCTAGTAGTGCCATTTTTGGGATCCAGGGGAAAATTTCTATGTATATGTGTTTTATGTGTTATGCTCTCACCTTTTTTATTTTTTGTGTTTTAGAATTCGTATGTAGGTAATTTTTGTACTGGTTTAAAACCTACACTCCAAAGAGGTGTACTCTCTTTGCAATATGGAGAAGCCAAGGCTCGTCATAATACTCTCGAAGCCCTCTCTAAGCAATTTCTGGCAAAAGCTTGGCTCCCAAAAGCCAGTTCTATGAGTTATGAGGTTCTATATATAGAAAAGGGTGGGGTGACCCTTGACATTCCCCTTTGACTCTTGGACTACCCTCATGACTCTTCAACTTAATTACATAAAACTCTTGACATTACATATGATTGTTTGTATTCCACTAATTACACTTGGAATTTCACTTTACATTTCATTTGATTACAACAAATACAGCTCATAGTAGTGAGGTGGCCGAGAAAACTCATGACACAACTAAACATGACACTATTGGCATGTACTAGCTAGCTGTGGTGTCCATGTCAAGCTATTGCAATACTGAGTGATAGATGTGTCCTTGGACATGATTTGTCTTCACCTTCACATAACTTGTTGTTGTGGGGTCTCCAATGGTCTTGGTCCCTACAAGATGGTTCCGTAAATGTACTCCTTTCACTTGATTCTCGATGTTCTTTGTACGTCCATCCAGATGCAAGAAAGTATTATACCATGTGCTCCTTCTTCATCCCCTTTGTCATCTCACCATGTTCCATTGATGTAATTGTTCCTACGATTCACTCATGACGGCATGACATCAAATCCAAAATCTCCTAGTCTGGCATGATGCATTGTTTTCCGCATTCGGGTACATGTGACTGGGAGGGAGGATATGACACTAAAATTTTGCAAAGCACAACTTAGGTCGGGATGAGGAATTTTGGAGCTTGGTTTGCACTATCAGGAAAAACTACGCAGTGACCACTGGGAGGCGAAATTGGGTAGTGACAGTCACCAGTGTCAGCTACAAGATGAGACCTTGAGAGGGAGAAGTTCTGCACAATTTCTAGAGGGAGGACACAATAGTGATGTAGAGGGACTGCTGGGTAGTTATGCACATTTTCTAGGGGGAGGATAGAGCAAGGCTGTTGGGTATTTCTATGCAATTTCTGAAGGGAAGAAAAAATAGGCTTGCAGATGGACTGCTGGTCAGTTCTACTAAGTTCCTGGGAGGAAGAAAAGAAGAGTGCAGGCGAACTATTGCACATTTTTCAAGAGGAAATAAGATAGGACAGAAGGGGAACAAATAGGAATTTTATGCAGTTTACTGAGGCTTTCCAAAGCAAGCCAACAAGGGACTTGGTGAATGGGACTGCGCAATTCCTGGAGACGGTGCAAAGTAAGTAAGTAGAGGCCTTGTTGTTCATTTTTGTGCATTTTATGAAGGCGGTGTGGGGATGGTAGCAGGGGAATATATGGGCATGTGTATGTATTTTTGGAGAGAAGTGGAGCCCCGGATCTTAGTGTAGTGTAGGTTTTTGATAGTCTAGAGGGAGGCGCGGTGACTATACTTGAGAAATGTGCAGTTTAGTTAGGTTATGGAGGCAATTTCTGTGCAGTTCTAGGAGGAAGACAGGCTGCTTACTTCCAGGATTGTGTAGTGTAGTTGGACCAGAGGACAACCTCAAGTACTGCATCATTCTAGGTTGCAGAGTAGGGTCACTGAGGGCTGAGGCTTAGCAGTGCAGCTCAGTGGAGGTCTGGCTGAAGAAGGTTGACCAGTCGAGCAAATTTTTAGGAAAATGGCTAAGTATCGAAAGCAAGTGAATTTGTTCAGACTGACAATGTGATCATAAAATTAACATATTTTGATGATAAGACAACACATAACAACCACAAAAAACATGTGCTCAATGAGACTGTCTTAAATATAAGAGCAACAAGTGTGACACTTGAGATAGACCTTCGAACGACTGTGACGACCATTTTGCGATTGTGCCTGCAACTTTGTGTGTGAGTGTGACCAATGTTCACAGAATGAAGACAACTTATGCACACATAGACAAACCTTTTAAATCACTAGAAAAAGATCACAAGTATGACAAAGAAATCAATATGCTAAAAGACGATTACAAGTCCAATTGGTGACATGGAGTAAGACACATAGAGGACACACATGGAATGACTTTCATGCATGTCATTGAAGACAAAATGATATGACAATGATCAATAGTACTTCAAGCTACACTAAGAGATGTATTTAAAAAACATGTACTTTACCTACAATACTTACCCTCTAGAGGGTTATGCATTCACGAAGTTTTCATGTGATCATAACCTGGGTTCCTTGGTCCTTCTCCTCAAGTCCTTGACTGTCATCTAGCATGTCATCGCTCCTTGTAGTCATTGAGAGATAAATATATGCAGTTTTACCAGGCAATGACTGCTTTTAGGATGGTGTCCTGGGTGCACACCTCTGCATAGTTTCAGGTTGAAAAATAGACTAGGTAGCTGGGGATAACACCGTGTAGGTTTGGGATGCAAGATACTGATGCGGGATAGAGTACTGGGAGGTCACCTCTGTGCATTTTCTAGATGTAGGATAGACTAGACAAAAGAGGACAACACTACACATTTTTTGAATTCAAGACACTACTGTGGGATCAAACACCTTAACACTTAGTGATACAACATAGACCATCCAAAACATATAAAACATACTCTGCACGATGCAACAAACTTCATGACAAGAGTGCGTGAAGTGAGTGTGAAACATGTCTATGTAATGAGAACAACTCATACACACATAGATTTCCCCTTGAAGCAGAACAAACTTCCCTTTGCATGACAAACGATAATCCCCATGCCCAAATATGACACCTACTACATAAAGATGAGAACGTGAACAACTATTAGGATCAAGGAGGAGAGCTTGAGATCATCAACTTATCAATAAGTGACCAAGGAATGATGGATCACAGGATCCACAGTAGGCTCTGAAATTTGCATGTGAGACAAAATTTTGGAGGGTGGCTGTAGCCGCTACAACAAGTGGTTATATATTGTATGGCCAAAGTCTAAGTACTTTCAGAATTTATCTTTTTTCTGTTAGACTGTTGGTTAACATAACCAATTATACCATCGACAACATTAGATCCTGTAGGATTTTTAACTATTGGATCATTTGAAATTGTCGGGTGTAGTAAATTCAGGATTTTCTTTTACAAGGTGTTGTATTGGGTATATAGTGAGTCTAAATACTAGGCACGAGCAATTACCTACTCTTCCATGATGACACATGCCTTAGCAACATCCTCGATAATAATGGGAAGTAATGATTTCGTAAACCATTAAGCTAAACTTTGATCTAGAATAAAAACTTTGACTAACCAATGTATACATCTCCATTCATGTATATGATCAGAAATGTGAGTCAATTTTGATTTTTTTAATGAAGTCACTAGTTCAGTACCAGTATCGTATCAAATCGGTAGCTGGAAATGGGTTAGAAACATTTTTGCTAGAGATTTAAAGTTATGGAAAGAGGTGCAAGGTAGCTCAATGTTCCATTTGGTTGCCAAACTGGTTAAAGTTCTTTCGAAAGGCGAAGTCTGATAGAATCACCGATTAAGGAATTCGATGTGCACCAAAGACAATATGTCATCACATGATTGGATGTATTCTTTTGATTTGCCTTCAAATTTGGGTATATCACTTGGTAATTTGGTGGGAATTGCTAGCCAAAAAGGATAATAATAAATAGGATCATTCCTTAACAAAGAAAAATCAAGTAAATCTAGGGTTTTAATAAACTCTAACTGTTTGTTAGGATATTGTTGTAAAGTTTGATAACCTTGGGGGTCAAGTCCAAGGTTAGGATACCCAGGATATGTTGGAATATCCTGTGTGGTTGGAATTGGGATTCCACTACGGTAACCAAGGTGAACCATACCATGTTGAGGTTGAACAGGGAGTTGATAAGTATGACTAGGGTATCGTTTAATTTGGAAAGGTTGAGCTTGACCCATTTGACCTACGTAATATTTCCCCTATACAAGTTGAGCTTGAGAATGTAGGCCATTAAAAAATTGACTTTGAACAAGTTGAATTTGGATAAATTGACCTTGAAAAGGTTGGTTTTCGAAAGTTTGGCCTTGCAAATTTGTACTTCAAAAAACATGTCCTTAAAAAGGTGGGCTTTGGAAAGCTTGGCCTTGAAAAGGTGTTTTCATTATTCCTATAGCAGGTTGTTTGATAGAAATCTATGGTATAAACTGGACTGTAGGACTAGTTTGATAAGCAGAAGCCTAAGGGATTACCTGAGTAGTTTGAGGAACAGGTATTTGAGGGGTAATTGGAACGATTGTTTTTTTATACTCCTGGGATGGGTGTCTAAGGTGAACTTGGGACTAACTATGAAACAAGTGTCTGAATAAGTGTTTGAGGTGCACTATGGATAGGTTGTTGAATTGATCGTTGAGCAAGTCGTTGAATTGGTTGCTGAATAGGTTTTTGAGTAATTCCTTCAATAGGTTCTTGGATAGTTGTTGGTGGAATTCCCTAAATAGTTTTTCGGGTAGGTACAACAATAATTGGAATGGGTATTTGAGGAATAAGTTGTATTGTAGGCTAAATAGGTTGATAAAATGGAACTTGTGGAGCAACTCGAGAAAATTGTTGAGTAGAATTAGGGTTCGAAATAGTGTTCATCCCAGGGTAAGGAGTACCAAGAAATGGTTGAGCTACAGTAGGTTGAGCTAGACTAGGTTTAGGTATCTGACCATAAGTTCCAGTAAAAGTTTGACCTCCAACCGTAGGATAAAATCTGACAACAAGTTGTCCTCGAGGTGGAGGATAAGGTGGTTTCCCCCCATGCAGGTAATAAACATCAGTTGGGGTTACTTGAGGGTTACCTAAGTTACCATATACCATGTGAATTTGTTGGTATGATTCCATAGGTGCTTCAGGAATGAATGTCATGCTATGAATAGTGGATGTAAATAAACCAAATGACTAAGTATAAGGTTGAGGAGAAGAAGAAGCTCCTAAAGAAGTCCCAGTAAGTGATTAGTATACAAGTGGAACTGGGAGAACACCATACAATAGTAATTCTGAGGAGCTTGTAAACATAGATGAATCAATAGGTTGGCTCCCAATAGGAATTTCTGACATGTTTTTTCTCGGTGAATAAAAAGGAATGCATTGAGGTGAAAATCTAGGACATAAAAAACTCAAAGGGGTTGAATCCCAAGGATCAGGTAGGAAAGGATTGAAAGAAATTGTTGGAAAAACTTTTGGACCAAAAGGTTCACTAGCAATATCTGGAGTACAAGGTGAATCTTTCCCCTCATGCCAACTAATATCTTCAATGCTAATCAATCCAAGAGGCAATTCAGTTGTAATTGTTATCTTCCTTCAAGGTGAAGGTGGAGCAAGACTAGGATCTGTAATAGTAGAGGGTGAATCAGGTTGAGGAATTTTGATTTAGGTTCTTCTACTTCTGGTTTGGTTAGTTCAGCATCTGAAGCTTCACGAGTATCAGATTTAGTTTGAACTACTTCAGTAATCTCTAGGCCATAATGAACTAAGCTTGGTTCTACTGCTTGCTATGGATTCACTTTGGTTGCTACTGTCTCAGATTGTAAAATTGTAGATTTTTTGGGTTGTTCTGAGGTTCCATATCCTATTGATTTTGACATTTAATTTTTTATCTTTTCCAATTGACTAGGTGTATATTCAAGGGATTTACCCCACATTCTATGCGACTGCCTTGGTGATTAAGATAGGATGAAATTTTTATCAAAAAATCAAACAATACTCATAAATCCAATCTTGAGGTCTCTAAAAAGTAAAAACAAACAATTAACACACGCTAAAAAATATGTGGATTCAAACCATGCAAACAAGCTTTTCACAGCAGAATCATTAGTTCATGATGAAACCCAATGTCACAAATATTAAAGTGAAAAGTGGCTATAGATAAAGAGGGTGGAATGAGTTATGTTGACAACCTACTTAATGCACACGATTGATCCGGATTTAAACAGGAACGCAACAAATTACAGAGATAACCATATACACAAATATGCAGCGGAAATAATACTTCATTTCATTAATGGAAAATACTGAAATATGCTTACAATCAGAAATGGAAATAAACTAGCTAGGGCGATGGTAGCTATCTCTGAGAAGAGATGTGTGGGCTACATGCCTCTGAACTGACTTACAATGAGGCTCGAAGGCCTATTTATTGTTGAGAAACAATGAAAAACCCTTAACATTCCAAAACCTAACCCTAGGAGATGAAACGCCAAACTGTGGGCCCCGTTTGGGGGTAAGTTGGTACTCAACTTCCCGGGGTCGTAACTTTAGCATATGATCTCCGTTTGACGCGTACAATAGCTCATTAGAAAGATCTATTCGAGCACTATCATTGTTGGAACGGCAACACTGGTCCATGTTTCATGGACCCGTGTTGCCCCTGGAATCCCAAAAAACGTCGTTTAGGGCCTCAAAACGGCTCCGGAAGTTCAGGACCCGAAAAACTGCTAAAAATAGTAAGTTGTGCTACAATTAAGGAAACTGAAAATGCTGAGAAAGACAATGGTGGGGGTCCATGTGGACTTGGCAGGTGGCCACCAATATCCACCTGGATCAACGATCTAGTGCAAGTAAACTTCATTTATGCCATCTCGAATGAAGAATACCCTCCAAAAATTCCCAAGTGAGTCTACTCAACGTTTGTTCCAGTTACATCAGAGACTTCCCCTCCACCATTGCCTCGGGTAAAATCCCTAAGATTACGGTCTCTAAGGTTACCATGTAAAATAATTTAACCTGGGGGGAGAGTTGCAGATCAGATGTACATGCAAGGGCAGAGTAAGAAAGCTCAATTCCCTTGAAGGTTCCTCAACATGGTTAATCTGAGGTTTTCTTCCAAGTGACTCCTAAGTACCTTTCGACACCATTTTTAGTATGTGTAAATCACTCTACCATATACAATGAAGTGGGGTCTATCACTTCACTAGGTCCGATATGATCTTGTGCTTGACTCCCTTATAAGGGTTATTCTCAGAGAAAAAATGCAGTAAATGGATTTTTCTCCCTATCACAATATGTTAATGTTTGTCTGCATCTTTGGAAAGTTAACTCACTGCCCTATTCCAAATCTGTACAACGTTATCTACTATAGGTGGAAAAGAGCCCTAAAAATAAAAGTTTCTAAATCGATTTTGTTAGCATTGATTTTAAGAGGTGTTATTTACTCAAAGGTGATGGATGTAAAACTGATGGAAATATGACTTGATGCAAATTCTAATGCAATTGCAAATGAAAATGTAATCTTTTCGTTTCCATGAATTTCTATATGAAGTAAGGAAAGAGTCATCCAAATTTTTTAATGGAAATGTAAACAAAAACTTTAAATCCCATTATATCCCTTTTCCTAAACTGTAGATATCCAATTTCGAATTACCCAAATATTGAAATTAACTCCAAATTTTCAATTTTCCCAATAAAACAAGAAATCAAGAAATTCCTCTTTAAACATACAATCACTTGGAAATTTTCAAAATGCAAGAAGAAACCAATGAACACTAGAATGAATTTTCCCAAATTGAATGTTATGAATTACTTGCATTAAAATGTATAGTTCATGAACACTTCAGCAATAAAAGGAAATTGACTTTTCATTTTGAAACTAGCATAAGAAGTATTTTTCACAAAAAATACCCAATCTTGTAAATCATTGATATTAACACACAAAACAATATTTCACAAAAGAGAAAACTGAACTCAAGACTGAACTCAAGACTTGATCTGATTGAAGGAAGAAAGATAAACATTGAACAAGGAAAGACTAGCAAATCTCTCTTTTGATAGATCGACCATTCACCAGATGAGACTTTACCCTAATTTTCAAAAAATAAGACAATCACAAATAAATCCTTTCACAACACTCAGCCAAATAGACCGAGACTCAAAGAAGGCACAAACAAGTGTAGCCAAACATGAAAAACCATAAACTCTGGACTTGATGAGGATAAAACTGAAATTTTCAAAACTTTCAAGTATGTGCACAGGTCATAGAGAAAACCAGTGCGCATAAGCATTGTTTCATAAAGAAAAGTGCACGGTGTACCTGAAGATACAGTGTGCATAGTGGGAAGTTTTGGAAAAAATAAAAAAACAAGTCAAATAAAAACCAAAATCCAAATTTTTAAGATTTCCAAACTCTCAGAGAGGGCACCTATAGATGGTTCAAAATTTCAAACAAAAAAAATAATGGAGAGTGAGATGGTTCCCTAATGGAGTCACCGATTTGTTATGTGGACTTATCCCTCTTGTAGATAAGAGTGATCTCCCTAGACATCAAATAAATCTAGTAGAAACAACTAGGAATTGCTACCTTTTTCTAGACTATGATTGACTGAAACAAATATTATGATAGAGGCCACTTATCTTTTAATCGAAATGATTGATGAAGTCCCCTTCAAATATTTCAACCATCTACTTCTCCTTGATGCTTTATAGATCTTCCCATTGCTCCCCACAACTTCTCCATGATGTCCTGAAGGAGATCAGCATAGACAAAAACATACATGAGATCAAAAAATCTAGTATATAGCATAAGAGATAAATGAACTAATTAACTCAATCATGTATCATAAATTGATCAATATGAAATCATATTCTATGTAGGTGATCAAGGAATCATATAAATTGTATCAACAAAGATATAATTGAAAAAGAACAATTTCCTTTATATTAATAAAATGGAGAATAATGTCACAACGTTGAAGCCTTGATGTTGCAAGTCCCTTCCCACAATCTCCAACCTCTCCTTGAATGAATAGCCTTCCAACCTTATTCCTGAAGCATAAGCATACTTCCAATAGTCCTCTTCAATCCTCGGCCTTGGGATAACTTTATAGACCAAGGAGGGGAAGTTTGTGATTCATTTTCCTAGGGATGAGATCCACTAATGGTGGGATAGGGGTTCCACAAAGAGAGGGAGTATCTCCATGATGGGAGGGATAAGGGCTGAATAAGAATCCATTTGGACCTTGTTAGTTGGGATAGAGACGACTAACAATGCTTCTAGACTGTACTTTTTATTTTTACATTCATTAAGTCATGTGCAGAGGTCATGATGTAAGACAGAGTGCACTTATGTGCAGTTTCTAATGGACTCTTTTGCATATGCACAAAGATTGACTAGGGAACTGCACAGGAAGCCAAAAAATTGTTTTAAACAATGGGACCTATTAGGTTCCTAAACCGATAGGTGTCATATGTCATGATTGACTGGGTTTAGCTCTGAAATATGTACATACCTTTGCTTGTTGCAAATGTTTTCCATATTTGTAAAAAATAAAAAAATTAAAAAATGTAAAGAGGGTATTCCCTAGAAAAATAATAAAAGGGTAAAAAGAATAAAGAAAACGTCAAAAAAGGAAGAAAATGAACCCCAACAAAAAGAAAAGACCATGAAAGTGTGCAAGTCTAAATGCCACTACTATTTACTTTTATGTATAATAAAGATTGTGTGCAACTTGTAAACTATGCCACAATCCATGGTAACCAAACAATTTAATCTTGGTTATTCCATGTTTTCAATTTCATGTTTTAGAAATAGAGAATAAAGATGTGACCAAACAGTTTAATTTTGGTAGATCAGTAGATAGGTAGAGTGGAAAAGGACCTCAACAGTTCAATTTGAGCCCTTGGATGTAATAAGGTTAGATTTAGATAGATATCACTATGTAAAAGAAATAAAGGTTGAAAAGGGTTTGCCAGTCTAAGTGCACCCTAATAAAGAAGTAAAAATTCTAGGTTAAGTAAGTAGGGTAAGTAGATGATGGTTGCAGAAAAAATGTGTGATGAATGGTTGAATTTAATGCTTAAATCTTTTTCTTTCATCACTTGGACAAGGAATGTTTCACATGGAAGGCACATCAACACTCAAAGTAAAAAATAATTAACCTCCCTACTCATTTCCCCTAAAATTTTCACTAATTCCCTAAGTGCTAAAGGTAATTGCCAAAGTTAAAGGGGCTCAGAGCATTTCTCTGACTATTGGAGGGACTAGACTCTTAGCCCAATAATTTGAAATACCTAAAGTACTTAAAATCACTTCATTAATATTCACCCCTTCATAATGTCAATCATTACCTTTATAAATTTTTTCCTAAGTAAAATCCTATTTTACTTATGAAAATTAAAAACATTCTATCTACAAGAAACCTTCATATATTATTAGCCTAAGTGATGTTATATGATGAAATGCTTTCAGAAACATTTACTTAGCGCACTTCATATTCCATAGTCATATTAACCACTAATGTTATTATGATGTAATTCAAAAGTAAAACAACATTACCCATGCCCATATTATTATATTATACAAAACCCCAAATTTTTACATATCTCGCCCTGATGGTTAAATATAACTGCAAGTCAAATAATAAACGGGATTAATTAGCTAATATTTAATTAATTAAGAACCCGACCTCCCCGCCATGCTAATGAGAATTAATTAAGTCATCAGGACTAATTAATAACTCAACGACCAATCAAATCACCCTTGATATGATTAAGTCTTTTAATTAATATCGGGCCCGCCCCTGTTATACATCAGTCATGTCATTGCCCCAACTGTCATCCGATCAGACCCTTTAGGTCGAATGGCCCTCACTCATATCGCGTGGGCCTTTTGGTCGACCTTTAGCGTGCGATTTGAGCGGTTTTTTGAATAGTGCCGATACTACGTGTTGAGCAACCTATGGAATCACGCAGCTCCCCCCAAATACTAGTTACCCTCCATAAGTGGTGCGATGAAACCTGCTTACTGCCTCCCACTAATGATAAAATGTCAAGTTGCCCCCCGCTTCCCATTCTCTGCATATGAAAAACTGTCCACTGTTCATTCAAAGCTTACCCGCCAATATCAACCATTTACCTGTTTAAACAAAAAAACCCCAGTTTTGCTCATTTTCACCTGATTGTGCAGTAAAACCCTATGTAATCCAGCTGCACCACTGGAAGCCTTCATTAACCGATTCGAGCACAGTTTACCTCCCAAAAATCATTTTGGACTCACTCCACAGACCTTTCAAGTTCAAATGAAACCTTTTCGACCTCCCCTGCAAGCTAATGCTTTCTTAATAATTTGTTTTGTTTTACAGGTGATCAAAAGACCACAACCTTGGATAAACAGTCTTAATACTAGTCATAAGATCTGTTTACTTCAATATTGTTATCAAATCTATTCAAACAGAGATGGAAGATAAAACATACAATAAAAAGACAAGCAAAAGAAACATGAAACTAAACGATTTATTGTTGAAACAGACAGTAAAAACCTAAACTACACATTGAAGGTAAAAGGACACAGTAAAGAACAGTCAAAGTGTATCAGGGTTAAAGAGTATCAGATTGAAGACCAAGTCAAGTAAATCATCTACCATGAATATAAACAACAAAGAAGACAGTTACAAAGCATAACATACAAATTCATGTCAAAGTGAAGACAGATGGAAAAACAGAGCAGCAAAAGTAAACAATAAACAGTAAAACGTAAAAGTAAGCATGGAAACACCAAGGGTTCAACAAATATGAAAACACTTTCACTAGAAACAATGAATTTTATCCAAAGTAAAAGTGAAAAAAAGTTGAAAGAAATTCAAGGTTAAAAGATGAAATTAGAGCAGAAATGGTACATTCATCAGAAATTTCTTGTTTAAGTCATAGTTTTAGAGAAACTATTGTGGCCAATCCAAGAAGTATTTCAAGAAACTGGAGGTTTTTTTGTTTCTAACTGGCTATTCTACAATACCCTATCTCACTTTTTATAAAGGTATTACCAAAAGGGAGAAAAGTGCATGTCTTCACAGCCTATTTTTTAGTTTGTGAAAAGTCCTGTTTTTGACATCTGTTTGCAGAGAATATTGTGAATAGTTGGAGCTAATTTTTGGGAAACGGAGAGAGATTTATCTCAAAAACTTTCTTATCTACAATAAGCTCTTTCACTTCTTACATATCTATTTCGAATTGAGATATGCAAGCATATCAGTGGACCCTAGGTTTGCAGAATTTCTGGCGCAGAATGCACAAAGGGAGGATGCAATTAGTGACTGGGATGCTTCATCATCAATTAAGAGTTGCTACCAAATTCAACTTTCTCTTCTTCATCACCATAAATCCATAAACATAGTGCCAAATAGATTCATTAGTTTTGAATGTCCTTTATTTAAGTTCTATTATTGTAAAACAGTTTGAGATATTTGTGAAACTAATCTTGATATTTTTTCAAGATATTTTAGTTTACAATTAGTATAAATACTTCTTCATTTGAAGTATTTAAGGGTGGATTCTTAGACATTTCTGTAGACTCTCTATTTTGGAATAGAGGTGCTATTGAACAACTATTGTATGGCTGGCTGGATGAAGTAATAAAGCAAAGGATTTTTACAAGATTCATGTCTCAAACAAGAAACAAATAAGTATTTTATATCTTATGTTTTTATTGTTTTCTTCTTTAAATATTCATATTTGTTTCATATATGAATGATCAACGAAAAATTATATTTCAGAAAGAGCTTTACTACATTTTGTCTTTAAAATCATTTATATTCTTAATGTTTTCTTCCAATCTATCATAGGTAGGGAATTCTTAATTGCTCCCTTCTTTTTAGTTTACCACTGTGACCATTTAACATATAATTCTTAATTGCTTTTTGTTAATGAGCACCCACTTTCCCTCATCTTGAACTTTGTTGAAGGATTCTTAATTTCCCTTCCTCCCTTTCAAGACCATTTCACCATTTTAAGCTATCATTTGTCTCTTGTTTAGCTATCTTGCCTTTTGAATCCCTCCTTTGTTGAATCAACTTGATCCAGTTAAGCCATAATTTAGTTGACTCTATAGCCCAATGGCCTGAAATACCTTGTTCTATCCATCTGCTCTCGAATTCCACCACCAAACAAAATCAAAACCCCCCAGGTTTTAATAACTAGCCTAATATCTCACAAATTAAAGCTAAATCATAAAGAGGGAGCCCTCTCTGAGTACATATTGGCTAGATTCTGTACTTAAAAGATTGGTTTGTGGTTACCTTGGAAATTTATTTCTTTAACCTTGAGAAAATTCTAAGTGATAACATAGTGGCGAATCCACTAGGGAGAACTAACATTTTCTTCAGAATTGGTTTACAGGTTTAGATCTAATCTATGATGGTGGACAATGATCAGACACACAAAGGTTAAAATCATCCACCTGGCGACTCCAAATCAATTTCACAATCAAGACTCCATTGGATAAATAAACCTGAAAGAACTATGTGAAAAGATCAGGCTTTTAACTTGGATTGTTATCCAAGACATTATGTTCTTTCTCATTGATAACGTTTTTCAATGTATATTGTATTTTAGAGAAGATTTTAGATTAATTTTTTAGATTATTTTCCTTTGAAAAATGTAAATATATATTATCCTTTTGAATCTTATGATGATCACTTCCCAATCAAGAAGCCTCAAATACTCAAGACTCCACTACTAAAAGAATCCAGAGTTGTTGAGAACCTCCGGTGACCCAATTTTAGCATTGAGTGTTTTCAAGATGAATTCAATAAATGAATGTAGGTATGTTCCTTTGGACAGGTCAAAGATTCCAAGTTTTCCAAATCCTTTTCCCAACTTTAATTGGTCAAAAAATCTTCCATTGTTTAAAGATGGAATAGGAGATGATGTTGCTTTACATTTATTAGAATTTCATATGCACATTAGAAAGTTTAAAGTCAAATTCCATGAAGATTGTCTTATGAAAATATTTATGGCAACTTTAGAAGAAAAAGATAGATCTTGGTATGAAAATTTACCAGCCTCTAGCATATTCTCTTTAAAACATTTTCATGTTGCATTTCATGACAAATACAAGGAAAGTTATTCATCTCTATTGCTAATTCAAGATTGATGTGACAAATTTGAAAGTTTTATTCAATATCTTGAAAATTACTATGATGATGATGATCAATTCATGGATCATGAAATGTTAGAGGTTTTAGAAGAAAATCCTTTTCAAAAAGTGGAAGCCTTGCTTGAATTATCTTCCCCTCAGAAAGAAAAATATGATACATGTTGTTTAGAGGCCGATGAAGTTTCCCCATAGGAAACAATTCCTGTAGCACAACAAACTGATCAGAATAAAGAATAAATTCAGTTCCTTGAACTTTCTCAAATAGAAACAACAATGAAAACCAACAACAGTTCAGAGATATGGAGGTAGAGGCAATAGAGCATAAAAGTATTGAACCACAAGATCTTCTTCAACAAGTAGTGGTTTCTTCAGAAGCTAAAGACTAGTCAAATTCATTTGATGAAAACCATGTCACAAATTTTCTTTCCTTGCATGTAAATGAAATAAGACAACATACTTTGATAGATCATGATCTTTCATCTAAAATTAATGAGAGTTTGCAACTCCCTTGCAAGCTTATATATGACAAAGATAATGATAAGGATTTTCCTGTTGTATGTGATAAGGTTGTTATATTTTATGAAGATCAAGAGTATTTAGAGCACTTGATTACAGTGGATAATAAGGAGGAGAAACAATTGGCCAATCACTTAAATCAAGCAGTAGTTTGGAATGAGGTTTGTTTTCCTGGTACAAATCATCTAGAAGATCTTATATGGCAGGATTATATTATCCTTTGGTTAATATACTGCAGCCATCAGTACAAGAAGAGATTAAGAATCATGAACAAATTCCTGCTAATTCCAACTACCATAGATCAAAAGATAGATTTATAAAGCAATATGTGGAGGAAAAATGTCCTGGTCTAATGTGTGTGTTTGATGACATTACTTCTTTTGATGATTTGCCCAAATATGATTAGTATGATGATAATTATGTTCTTCAAATCCAAACTAACTTTACAGAGCAATCAGAGGCTAGTTTGGGTAATAAGGAAATCTAGTTTCACCAACTTGTGAATATTGATCAGCTTGTTCATTTCAGCTATGAAAGTGAGGAAGAAACATAAAATTTGGAAATAAGTGAAGCTTCTTTGCCTCTTTATTTTGAATCATTTCAGTTTTTAAAGGGAATGTGGTATAAAATCTCTAAAGAAAAGGGTGAGCAACTTGTAGAGACTTATGAAGTTCCATTCAAACATATATGTAATAAGCTGCATCAATCCTTGCAAGTTTTTCATGATCCCATAACTGATAAGTTTGATAATGAATGCAATGATAATTTTTTCTCCATTAACAAACTATAAGAGTCAAATTCAAGATGATAATGGTTTCACCAAACAGACAATACAATCAGTAGAAATATTATCACAAAGATTAGTTGAAAACATACAGGGTGATAAAGATAAAAGTGATATTTCAGTTTCCTGGTACACAGACCATACACAACAGATGTGCAGTTGTTTGAATCAGTTCATGAAAATTGTATATATTTTACAAGATCCTTTTGTACAGTTTCTAGATTCAACAAAGGAGATCGGGGATTTCCTTATCTTCTCAAAGGTTAACAAAGCTATATTTGATTTCAAGATTTCAATTTTAACCACCAACAAGCACAAGCAACAAAAGTCACCAATGTATATGATGCTTGAGTGGTTACATTGGTTGTTTCATTTTAACTAACTAGTAGCAAGATAATTGATTAAAGTAAGTAGGTAGGATTCTGGTTTGAATAAATTCAGCTTCAATTAGCAAGTATATGTTAGATCAGATTCCAGTTTGGAGAAAAGGCTACAATTTCAGTTCAAGATTTTCAGTCAAAAGATTATACTATAGAGCATACACATGTGTGGGATAGGCCCAATGGATTAGGCTACTAGTCGACGGTGTTCTTGACATTTCACAAGGAAATGCCATCCCCAAGTGGAGTCACTATTAGGTTCCTATACCAATAGGTGGCATATATCATGATTGACTGGGTTTAGCTCTAAAATATGTACATACCGTTGCTTGTTGCAAATGTTTTTCATATTTGTAAAAAATCAAAAAATAAAAAAATGTAAAGAGGGTATGCCCTAGAAAAAGAATAAAAGGGTAAAAAGAATAAAGAAAAGGTCAAAAAAGGAAAGAAAATGAACCCCAACAAAAATAAAAAACCATGAAAGTGTGCAAGTCTAAATGCCACTACTATTTACTTTTATGTATAATAAAGATTGTGTGCAACTTGTAACCTATGCCACAATCCATGGTAACCAAACAATTTAATCTTGGTTATTCCATGTTTTGAATTTCATGTTTTAGAAATAGAGAATAAAGATGTGACCAAACAATTTAATCTTGGTAGATTAGTAGATAGGTAGAGTGAAAAAGGAGCTCAATAGTTCAATCTGAGCCCTTGGATGTAATAAAGTTAGATTTAGACATATATCACTATGTAAAAGAAAAGAAAGGTTGAAAAGGGTTTTCCAGTCTAAGTGCACCCTAATAAAGAAGTAATGCTAGGTTAAGTAGGTAGGGTAAGTAGATGATGGTTGCAGAATAAATGTGTGATGAATGGTTGAGTTTAATGCTTAAATATTTTTCTCTCATCATTTGGACAAGGCATGTATCAAATGGAAGGCACATCAACACTCAAAGTCAAAAATAATTAACCTCCCTACTCATTTCCCCTAAAAAATTTACTAATTCCCTAAGTGCTAAAGGTAATTGCCAAAGTTAAAGGGGCTCAGAGCATTTCTCTAACTATTGGAGGGACCGGACCCTCGACGCAATAATTTAAAATACCTAAAGTACTTAAAACCCCTTCATTAATATTCACCCCTTCATAAAGTCATTCATTCCCTTTATAAAGCTTTTCATAAGTAAAATCCTATTTTACTTAGGAAAATTAAAAACATTCTATTTACATGAAACCCTCATATATTATTAGCCTAAGTAATGTTATATGATGAAATTCTTTCGAAAACATTTACTTAGCGCACTTCATATTCCATAGTCATATTAACAACTAATGTTATTATTATGTAATTCCTAAATAAAACAACATTACCCACGCCCGTATTATTATATTATACAAAAGCCCAAATTTTTACATATCCTGCCCTGATGGTTAAATATAACCATAAATCAAATAATAAACGGGATTAATTAGCTAAGCTATAGTTAATTAAGAACCCGACCTCCCCGCCATGCTAATGAGAATTAATTAAGTCATCAGGACTAATTAATAACTCAGCGACCAATCAAATTGCCCCCGATATGATTAAGTCTTTTAATTAATATTGGGCCTGCCCCTGTTATACATCACTCATGTCATTGCCCTGACTACCGTCTGATCAGACCCTTTAGGTTCGATGGCCCTTGCTCATGTCGCATGGGCCTTCTGGTTGACCTTTAGTGCTCGATGTGAGCATTTTTTTGAATAGTGCTGATGCTACGTGTCGAGCAATATATGGAATCATACGACTCCCCCCAAATACCAGTTACGTTCCATAAGCGGTGCGATGAAACCCGCTTACGGCCTCCTGCTAACGACAAAATGTCAAGTCACCCCCCACTTCCCACTCTCCGCATATGACAAATTGTCCACTGTTCATTCAAAGCTTACCCGCCAATATCAACCATTTACCCGTTTAAACCAAAAAACCCCAGACTTGCTCGTTTTCGTTTGACTGTGCAGTAAAACCCTATGTAATCCATCTGTGCCACCGGAAGCCTCCATTAACGATTCAAGCATGGTTTACCTCCCAAAAGGAATTATGGACTCACTCCACAGACCTTTCAAGCTCAAATGAAACCTTTCCAACCTCCCTTGCAAGCCAATGCTTTCTTAACAATTTGTTTTGTTTTAAAGGTTATCTGAAGACCACAGCCTTGGATAAACAGTCTTAATACTAGTCATAAGACCTGTTTACTC
Source organism: Pinus taeda (assembly GCA_000404065.3). Classification (NCBI taxonomy): domain Eukaryota; kingdom Viridiplantae; phylum Streptophyta; class Pinopsida; order Pinales; family Pinaceae; genus Pinus; species Pinus taeda. The sequence continues at coordinate 36,432 of APFE030597270.1, forward strand.
CAATATTTTTATCAAATCTATTCAAATAGAGATGGAAGATAAAACATACAATAAAAAGTCAAGCAAAGGAAACATGAAATTAAATGATTTACTGTTGAAACAGACAGTAAAAGCCTAAACTACACATTGAAGGTAAAAGGACATAGTAAAGAACAGTCAAAGTGTATCATGGTTAAAGAGTATCAGATTGAAGACCAAGTCAAGTAAATCAGCTACCATTAAGATAAACAACAAAGAAGACAGTTACAAAGCATAGCATACAAATTCATGTCAAAGTGAAGACGGATGGAAAAACAGAGCAGCAAAAGTAAACAATAAACAGTAAAAAGTAAAAGTAAGCATGGAAACACCAAGGGTTAAACAAATATGAAAACACTTTCACTAGAAACAATGAATTTTATCAAAAGTAAAAGTGAAAAACAGTTGAAGAAATTCAAGGTTAAAAGATGAAATCAGAGCAGAAATGGTATATTCTTCATAAATTTTCTGTTTAAGTCATAGTGTTGCAGAAACTATTGTGGCCAATCTAAGAATTATTTCGAGAAACTGGAGGAGGTTTTTGTTTCTAACAGGCTAATCTACAAAATCCTATCTCACTGTTTACACAAGTATTTCCAAAAGGGAGATAAGTTCATGTCTTCACAGCTTATTTTTTCAGGTTGTGCAAAGTCATGTTTTTGACATCTTTTTGTAGAGCATATTTTGAATAGTTGGAGCTGAATTTTGGGAAACTGAGAGAGGTTTATCTCAGAAAAATTCGTATGTACAATCACCAATTTTATTGTTTGCATATCTATCTCGGATTGAGATATACAAGTGTATCATTGGACCCTAATTTTGCAGAATTTCTGGGGCAGAATGCACAAAGGAAGGATGTAGTTAGTGACTGGGATGCTTCATCATCAATTAAGAGTTGCTACCAAATTCGACTTTCCCTTCTTCATCACCATAAATCCATAAACATAGTACCAAATAGATTCATTAGTTTTGAATGTCCTTTATTTAAGTTATATTATTGTAAAATAGTTTGAGATATTTTTGAAACTAATCTTGATATTTTTTCAAGATATTTTAGTTTACAATTAGTATAAATACTTCTTCATTTGAAGTATTTTAGGGTGGATTCCTAGACATTTCTGTAGACTCTGTATTTTGGAATAGAAGTGTTATTGAACAACTATTGTATGGCTGGCTGGATGAAGTAATAAATAAAAGGATTTTTAGAGGATTCATGTGTCAAACGAGAAACAAATAAGTATTCTATATCTTATGTTTTTACCATTTTCTTGTTTAAATATTTATATGTGTTTCATATCTGAATGATAAATGAGAAATTATATTTCAGAAAGACCTTTACTGCATTCTGCCTTTAAAATCGTTTATATTCTTAATGTTTTCTTCCAAGCTATAATAGGTAGGGAATTCTTAATTGCTCTCTGTTGTTTAGTTTACCACTGTGACCATTTAACAAAGAATTCTTAATTTCTTTTTGTTAATGAGCACCCACTTTCCCTCATCTTGAACTTTATTGAAGTATTCTTAACTGCCCTTCCTCCCTTTCAAGACCATTTCACCCTTTTAAGCTATCATTTGTCTCTTGTTTAGCTATCTTGCCCTGTGAAGCCCTCCTTTGTTGAATCAACTTGATCCAGCTAAGCCATCATTTAGTTGACTCCATAGCTCAATGGTCTGAAATACCTTGTTCTATCCATTTGCTCTCGAATTCCACCACCAAACAAAATCAAAACCCCCCAAGTTTTCATAACTAGCCTAATATCTCACAAAACAAAGCTAAATCATAAAGAGAGAGCCCTCTCCGAGTAAATATTGGCTAGATTCTATACTTAGAAGATTGGTTTGTGGTTACCTCGGAAATTTCTTTCTTTAACCTTGAGAAAATTCTAAGTGATAACAGGACCCAGGAATTTCACTTTCTTTTGCATAGTTTGGATTCTAACTTTGCACGAGAATTATTTGGGACACATTTATGGATAGCGAAAGATCCAGACTGATCGTCATTTTCCTAACGCAACAAAATGATGTGTAACAAATTTTTCTATAGATGGTAGCATCTACTACCTCTCCTGAAGAAGCACTCTCCTTCCTCTAGTTTGTAGTTAGATGTATGTCCATAGGCTTGTAGTTCTCCATGTGAAATATCAAAGTATTTCAGAGGAATGCTTCCCCTAACTCACAAACAGCTCACCAACACCCTATCATACTTCCATTCCAAGGAAGTAATGCATCAAGCCCATGTATTTCATCTCGAATTCTCTTGTGAGGTCATCCTTGCAAGACTGGATCAACTCCTCATCCCTTGTAAGTATCAAGTCATCATCATACAATAGCAAGATAAACAGTTTTTCATCTACATGTGATAGATATTAACATCTCCTTCACTTTTGGTGAAGCTTAATCAACTAAGACATGTGTTAATTTCAGTGTACCATGCTCAAGGCACCTGTTTGAGACCATTCAGGGCTCTCTTGAGTCTACACATATGTGTTGCATTATCATAGGTCTCAAATCCATTTGGCTACTCTATGTTAATTTCTTCCTCAGCAACACCATTAAGAAAGGTGGTCTTCACATCCGTTTGATGGATCTTCCACCCCATTTGCACAACTAATGCTATAATGGTTCTAATTGAGAAATATATTTCCACTGGGGAAAATGTTTCCTCATAGTCCACTCGCTCTACCTAAGAGAAGCCTCTGGCCACAAATCTGTCCTTGTACTTCTCGATGCTCCCATCAGTTGCATGCTTCAATTTTTAGATCCATCTGGAACATTTTTAAGTCCTCTCTTTTAACATTTTCATGGGCTTGGCACTAAAATCAGTTGCTAGGCTTTGACCTGTGCATTGTGACTTGTAATATGCAGCATGAGTGGCTTGGAGATTTAGCAATGAAACATAAAAGTTGGATATCAGGCCTTGCATTAAGCAAGAACTCTGCTCCAAGGTTGAATTTCATGATAATAACTTTGTTTAGAAACTAATTGTGCAATTGTTGTTTATGTTTATTGCCCAAGTGTAAGAATTGAATGTAGGGCCACACTCTAGAAGCGCAGTGCCACAACTAGATTGTCTTGGCTTTCGATTTCTTGACCTGTGTGTGTTGTGGATGCAAGGGTGATCCTTATAAATTGACTTCAACTAATAGAGGGGCCTCATTATTAGTATTAAGGATTTCTTTAGTGTGTTTAATTTGCATCTACAACTTCACCGTTGCTTCAGGAGATTTCTGCACCTCTATACCTTCCCATCTTTCTTCAAACTAACATTTGGCATTTTTATGTCCCACTCCTATCGCCTTCCAATGTCGGGTCTCTCCTTGATATAACCTTGTGGATGGCTCTACGCACAGTTACAAAGGGCTATGCGTAGTGCTTTTGAATATGGCTATACGCGCAATGCTCATGGTTTTTGAAACCACTAAACACTCATCCAGAAAATAGCTACTGTGTCTTCTTGAAATTGACATCTGGCATTGTAATGGGTTTCATAGGATGTCTTTGGCAGACTATAATGGATCTTTCATGCTCAAGAACATCCATATATTGTTTGCTTCCTTCTTTAAAACCATTCCTTTCCTGAAGAAAACGAACTGTTCGCAATGATCTCAGCCCTGGTTCTTTAGGTCTCTCAAGTCCCTTTACATAATCTCCTAGATCATGAGTGTCAAGTCCAAGGAGATGTCCAAAACCATGAGGCATAAATACTGCACCTAGTCTTTTTTCCAACATCTCTTCTACAGTTCCTAACAGAATGTTGGCATCCTTCAAGGAATTTATAATAACGCTCTTTGCTAACTTCTGCATCTCCACCCAGCTTACACCAGGCTTCATTATGGAAATAACAGCATTGTGAGCACTAAGAACTATATTATACACAACTCACTGGTCATCTGTGAATTTTCCATTAACAGGGAATGAGTATGTCATATTAGAACCATAAAAATGGTACTCTGCACCCATATCCAATAATGCCAAGTCACCATCCTTTAGTGTCCTATCATTTGGAGCTCCAGCATGCCATAGTGGAGAACATAACTATTATCTCCCGTTGCACAGATGCAAGTATAGGAGCAACGCCTACAACCACCAAACATATTAACATAATGCAAGAATGTGCTTTCCAATTGATACTCCTTCATCCCAACTTTTGTTCTTCGCATGACCTCAACATGAGTTGTTGAGTTCACTTCATTGACATATCGTAGGAGATTCAATTCCATATGTGACTTGAATACACGACATTAAGTCAAAATAGGATATAAAATACCAAGATTGGTATGGGATTTTCAATTCCCTTGAATTGTGCGGGCTGAGAGAATTTATTGCTGTCCCTGTTAAGGCCATGCAAGAGATATAACAGCATAGTTTCATTTTCTGTAGCAAGAGACCTTAAACTGTCTTCCATCTCATTGGCATAATAAACTTCATCCACCTCATATATTTCCTTCACATCAGATAAGGTGTGTATTTTCCCCATCCAAATTGCATAGTCTTTACTTAATCCTGGGATAAAGAGAAATGCTTTCCCCGGTTGAAATGTCCTATAAATCTCCAAGTATTTATTTCTATAACCATGTGAAAAACAGTTGTAAAATTTTCACCAGCAATATCACTGTTAGCAATGTACAGTGCCCCTTGCACAGATTCATGGGTGTCTCTTCCATTAAAGCAGAGAAACGAGCTTGCCATATGTTGAGATGAGGATTAGCAGCACAGTAATAGACCTCAAATGCTATGTTCTCTTCTTCTCTATCACAATCTAGCCACAAGACCAACCTCTGATATCTCCTAGATTCCTGTGGATCATTCAATACTTGAACTGCTGCACAAGAGATCTTTGAGTCAACCATTCATTCGGTCATATATTTTGATCCGGGAGCCAGTTTTGGGAGTGTGATATACCACTGGAAATCTTTTTCCGAGATGTTCCTGATAAACATGCTTATGACATGTTTTGCATTGAAGATCATGTGCAAAACATATAACAAAATAGACATAATAAGAGGCCCATTTTGATCACTGAAGGAAGGCCAAAGGACTGACTCTAACAGTGGCGCCATCTGGGATGGTAGCTCCTTGGAGGTGCCAAGAACCATAGATATCTGGGAAATATGGTCAAATAGCTATAAACTCAAAACAACTTATACCAATCCATAAAACATACACATACTGTAACATGTACATAAACAAATACCAGAAACTGAATTGCTACCTTGGGCAGCTTATTTATACAAAAGCCTACCCTACTTTGCAACAAAATCACTAGATCAAGTGATATTGTAATGCCAGATCAACCAATCAAGTAAATGTGACAAGGATGCTGCTTGGAAGTGCTTGAACCAGGACACAGATGTAAATGTTGATAGCCATACATGCACATAATGAGTCTGGTTATGTAAAAGACAATATGATCTATCATTCAAACTGAAAATTTTTTCCATGTACGTTGCAATAGGATCAAAAAAAGCAAACTCTGTTTGCTGCCCTAACTCCTCAATACATGCTTCCAGCTACAAACTATCAATACAAATATCCACGGGCAGCCTTACCTTCTCTTCCTTCTGCTGAAAAAGGTCTCCAAAGAATGGGACTTGATAGTCGAGATCCTGGGACTATATTTCGGTCTCCAATTCAGTTAGATCTCCTTAAATTTTGATGGAAAACTCTTGCAAAAAAATTGAGCTTAACTTCATGGCTACATTGACACGATTTCAGATAAGAAGAAAGAGATGAAGCAAAGTTCTCATCTACCTCATCGTTTGTGCACATATCTTCCCATTCTCCAAAGCCTTGAATACAGGGAACCTCTATTTTGAATTATTCTTCTTTCTCCATCCATGTTTCAAGAAAGATATGCCAAAAATCTACAAAGGACCTAATAGATCTGATAGGAAAACTTTTAATCCATCTTCTACATTTGCCTTGAAATGAATCAAAGAACAATTTGTTGAAGACATCTTCCTTTTTAACTCTAAGAATTTTCAGAAATGTTTTAAAATTTTCTATATGTTCAAGAGTCAAAGTCAGATCTTCCCCATTGAATTTAGGGCCATTACTCAAAATATATGCATCCTTTGGTATTTGATTAGGAAAACCAGGAAGATTATAAAAATCGATACATGAATACCTTGAAAAAATAGAAGCAACATATGAGTCCTTCATTTAGCCAGTGGAGCCACCATAAATACTTTGAAACTCGGGATTTCGAACAGTGGAGTCGCCCGACGAATGTTTCAGCCTTCATATGTGTCTGACAGCTATCCACCATCAGCAATCAGATCTGCAACTTGAATGATCTTTCCCGGAGAAGATCTATCACCTCATCCTCGGCAATGGCACCAAAATTTTAGTACTCAGAATGTACCTCAAGGCTAAGAAGAGGCAATTCCGAGGTAACCACAGACCAAGCTTTCGATCTGGCGTCTAGCCCTACCAGATCAGAGAGGGCTCTCTCTTTGCCAACAAAATGTGGCTGCGATAAACAAATTTTAGGCTAGCTACGGAGTGCGGGGATTTGTTTGAAAGGTCTTGGGTCAAAAACAACAAGAGAAAGGACCATTGTGCTATGGAGTTGATGCCAGTTTCTGCCGGAAAACTTGGGGCAAAGTAAGTGCAATGTTCAGCCAGATAAAATATTGCAAGTGTGAGAAGAATAGGAGAGAAAGCTTGCTGCCCTGCAGGCATCAAACAGGGGATGGATCTGCAGTAGCAACTTTAGACAAAGGAGAAACACAGGGTTGCTCATCAGAGCATCGAACAGAGGATGGATTCTACAAAGACAACCACTACATTTAACAACAAAATCATCATGAAAGGAGCATCGTGTGTAGATGAATTACTAACACATCTCTTAGATAATGTTGTAACAAGGTAGAGAAAACAAAATATGTAAGTGAATTACAGGAAAAACATATTGAACAGTAAACAACATGATAGATCCCAGGTCCAAAGGGAAAAAACGGCTTTATTAAAATGATATTCAAGAAAACTTTACACAGTCCCAAGCAGCCTCCCTCTACTGAAAAATTGAACCATTACATCTTCAAACTAATCCTATTTATAATATTACAAAATCAAATTAAATTTCCTCAAAATATGAAATATAA
>APFE030597274.1:0-47086 GCA_000404065.3 Pinus taeda
GTGGAAACCCAATGTGGGTGAAAACCACCTGCTGCAATTCATCTCTATCTTCTTTTCAATTAGAAACTTCTTTTACAATATACTGGTGCAGTGTTTTTACCAGTATGTAGGCTGCAACCTGCAGAGAGCTACAACCCTCTCTCATTTTCGAGGCTCTCCTGGAAGGGAGCTACAACCCGCTTAGCTCTTGCACTAGCCAAGATACTAGTACGTAGGTGCTGGCCTACAGAAGGCTACAACCTTCTCTTTCTTCCAGGGACCACGTTTCATCAATTTTAAGACTGTATCCATGAACATCAAACAATCATCAAGAAATTCTTCATCAACCAAACTCCTTTTCACCAACTAGATCTGAAATCAAGTATATACTTCTCTGCTAGCTGTACCCAAAACACAGTACCAGAAACCACACAACAGAACCCAGAACACAGCAGCAATAAGTAGAAACAACTAGATCACAACTTAAAGCATATACGCTATTTCAACAGTCTGTAACTTGCGTGCATACGCATCTGCGTATGGAACAACCTGCGTATACGCGCCTTCACTTCACCTAAACTGCGTGTATACGCGCCTTTGCTTCACTGAACCTACGTACAGATATATAAAGGACAACACACTTTTCTAGAAATTCAATCACTAATTAACCCAGATTTTCAAACTTATAGATCAAACAAGCGCCACATCTAGCAGATCAAAATCATACAAATATAATATCATTTAGGCTTAAAGATTATGACCCATGAATAGACCTTATCCTTCCTTTTGCGCTAAGGTTCCTCCTTCCTTCAGATCCAGACCTGCATCACCACCCAATATACCAGCTCTAGCACTTTGTCAGATCTTCAATAATAATTCAGATAGCCATTTGTCACAAGACCTCCTTCCTCTTTTATAGCCTTAGGCCTTCCCCAATACCATGGTCCAAAACCATAGCATTTCAATACCATGAACCCAAAACTAGGGATCAACACATCTAATGAGACGCCATGGTCCGAAACATAGGTTCAAGTTCCAAGATCTAACTGCCATGGACCAAAAGAATGATCTGCAACATATACGCGCTTTTGTAATGTATAACCCGTGTGTATACGCGCCTTCATCTAGATGAACCAACGTATATGTCTTTTTCTACTTTCTGAGTACAGGAACTGAGATCTGATGCCAAAGAAGGTTGCCATCAAGGACAACACCTGTGCCATAATGCCAACAAGAAAGACAATAGCAAGGAAGTTAAGGCTCTCAAGAGCAATAATGGTGGATAATATGTATCGAATGAATTCAAGGACTTCTGTGGATTAGAAGGCATTCGAAGAGAGTTAATGGCACCCGATAACCCATAGTAGAAGGGGGTGGATGAAAGGAAGAACATAAGTATTGTGGGAGTTGCACGGGTGATGTTACATATTCAGGGCCTACCGTTGCACTTGTCATCTGAAGCTTGCATCACATATGTATATGTGTAGAATAGGAGTGCTCATTAGATTTTCAGGACGAGTACACCAGAAGAATATTTTTCAGGTAAGAAATCATATGTGGCATCTTCAAGATCTTTCATTCATCAATTTATTGTCATGCTACCAAGGATGCAAGGAAAACACTAGATCCAACACCCGATTTGGGCATATTTGTGGGGTACACTGATACACCTCACAACTATCGGGTGTACCTGCCATCTAATAGGATGGAACTTGTTCGTAGATGGTCCATTGAGATGGAGATTCAGTTACATGTAGATGATGAGCTTTTAGCTCCAAAGGAAGAGCCTCAGGATGATGTCAAGCAACCACATATAGAGGAGCAGATAGTGGAAGCATCCACTCATGCAGAGACATCCAGAAGGAAGCATACCAGAGAAGCTAACATATTTATACATGATGCTAGAGAGAATGTGGGAGCACCCACATCACATCGTAGGAAGAGGAGGTCACTAGATTGATACACTAGTTACATCACTCTAATGAGTGAGAGTGTAGAGATAAAGCCATCTTCATTCGAGGAATAGTGCAGCAACCAGTATGGGTTTATGCCATGGTAGAGGAATATGACTCCATCATCAAAAACAGTTTTTGGGAAGTGGTCCCAAGACTAGTAGACAATTTAGTGGTGAGTTCAAGATGGATTTACAATGTAAATCAAGAAGCATAAGGGAGTGGCGAGAAACACAAGGCCATATTTGTGGCCAGAGGGTTCTCTTAGGTGAAGGGAATTGATTACAATGATAACTTTGCTGCAATAGTAAGGTACTCTTCAATATGATCTATTATAGCACTTTCAATGCAGATGGGTTGGAAGATTGATCATATGGATGTGAAGACAACCTCCCTTAATGGAGTGATTGAGGAAGATGTGTACATTGAGAAGACAAGAATATTTGTGACCTTCAACAGAGATCCACAAGTGTGCAAACTCAAGCGAGAAATGTATGGATTGAAACAAGCACCCTGTGCTTGGTACATCGGGATCAAAAACTATTTCACTAGGTTGGGCTTCACCAAAAGTGAAGTAGATGTAAGCCCTTACCATATTGTGGTTGAAGGTAAATTACTGATTATAGTATTATATGTCAATGATTTAATTTTGACAAGAAATGAGAAGTTGGTCAAATCTTGCAAAGAGGATCTTGCAAGATAATTCAAGATGAAGGAATCAAGGCTCATGCATTATTTCATCAGTATGGAAGTATGGAAAGGAGATGAGGAATTTTTTTCCTCTCAGGGAAAGTATGCCAATGAGATACTAAAGAATTTCCACATGGAGATAAACAAACCCATGGAGACACCTCTAGAAGGGAATTGGAGGAATGAAGATGCTACTTTAGGAGAAGTAGTGGAGGCTACTACTTGCAAGCAACTTGTGGGTTCACTTATTTATTTCATGACCACACGACCAAACATATGTTTTGTAGTTAACTAGCTTAGTCAAGTAATGGTTAAGGCAACCAAACTCTATTGGAGGGCAGCTAAACATGTTTTGAGATACCTTAGAGGCACCACTCAGAATGTTCTTTGGTATAGATGGATAGAGGGAGTGAATCTTCAAGGCTTCATAGATATACATTAGGTAGGGAGTCTATCTGACAAGAAGAGCACATCAGGTGGAATCTTCAGTATTAGGTCAGCAACATATTCCTAGTACAACAAGAAGTAGAGATTAATCACACTTAGTTTGGTAAAAATGGAGTATATGGCTGCTAGTCAAGCATATTGTGAGGCTATCTGGATGAGGAAGATCCTTGTTGGGTTATTTGGTCAGTAGATGGATCCTACAGTGATTTACTGTGACAGAAAAATCTTGTATCAAACTATCTGAGAATCTAGTCTTTCATGATTGGTCCAAGCATATTAACGTCTGGTATCACCACCTATAAGATTGTGTGCATAGGAGAATCATGTTGCTAGAGTACATTCCTGCAGAGGAAAAAAATGCAAACATATTAACTAAGGCACTTTCAAGAGGAAAATTCGAGTTACATAGAGGTAGGATTGGGGTATATGATAATCCCTTTATCGTTGAGAGGGAGTGTTGAAAATGAAACACCAAAAATCCTGATTTAAATTTCCCTTGAATTAACTTGGAAATAAAATTATAATTCCACATCACAAGACAACTTGTATGAGTTAACTAATTTAATTTGACTTAGTTGGATTAGTTAATTTGAGTTGAGGGTCTAACTTGAGTCATGTACAATGTCTCCTACTTTATCCTTGGTTGAGTTTATTTTGAGTTGTAATTAATTAATTCAGTTTAACTGAGTTAAAGTCAATTAAACTAGTTCCAACTAATGGAGGAACTAGGAGGAGGTCAGAGAGTGGGGTGTTTCTTCATGTGTTAAAATAGTTAACTAATGATTCACTCATAAATAACTCATGCATGTTAAATATGAGAGTTACCCCGTTGATATTGTAGTTCAAGGGAAGTGTACTATCAGTTGTATAATCATCCAAATTGTACAAGTGGTGCATGGAGTCAGAGGAAGGCCTATTAGGATTGTGCAATTCCATTTCAGGAATTTCCCTAGTTAATAGGGGGCTAATTCCCAAGGAAACAACGCAAGGAAATATGGACTTGGGAAAGCATAAAATTGGTTAAGTATTGGCCTATGCTTATTTAGGAAGTTGTGTGACAAATAGAGATAGTGCAGAGGTTGCTCGGGCTTAAGAAAAGCATTGTAATATTCTCATATTTTCATAATAATGAAATATACAGATAGCAAGGGTTTTTAGTTGTGGATTTGCCCAGGAAACAATTTTTTAATGTGTTGATTGAATTCTATCTCTTGTATGCTTCATGATTTCTAAATCGATTAATTTTTCATTCTGATGAGTAGATTAGATTAAAATCTTTTGTTTTATTAAACTACATAAGAATTTTGAATCTACAGGTAATTTCTACACTATCCAACTAACCAGCATAGTTCAGTAAAAATATCAAAATGGCATGACAAATTTATCAAAGCTAGAAAGTTCAAGCAAGGCGACTGGGATCTTCCTTTTTATTCCAAATTCAAAGAATTTCAAGGGAAATTTAAAACCCATTGGCTTTTTCCTTATGAGATTGATACTATTTTTTATAATGGAGTAGTCAAAATCAAAAACTGTTGATGATGAACAAGTTACTTTCCTTGTTAATTCTCATTTATTAATATTGTATCATAAACCACTAACAAGGGAAGAGTTTGTCAAATATTTGCAAGATAATTATGAATTCAAGTTGGTCACAAAAGGAGATTTTTCTCCTCATTCTCGAACTTCATTGTAATTAAAAATAATAATAATAATAATAATAAGCATGAAAACCAGCTATTTTGGCATGCTTATACAGAAAATATTAATTGAAAACTGAAAGTTCTTGGCAGTTTAGATTTTCATAATTCGCTTATATTTTCCCTATTTATTTTTATCGCACATTTTCTAATAAATTTTCAAGTGGTAAGCAACACTTCCAAAGATCATCCTTCTTCACTGATCATCAAAGAAGTGACAGCAATAAAGAATCCTCCTCTAATTGAGCAACAAATGTCAAGGAATAAGCATCAACAAAATAAATGTCATTCTACAGCTAACCTTCAATTCTGCAGTTGAATTTAATTTCTACAGTCAGAAAAACATCAACACCTTACATTAAGAGAATCCACAACAAATGAACATTAAAGATATCCACAATAAAGGTATGTAGGAAGTTAAATTATTTTCTTATAACATCAGTAGATTTTAATTCATTGGATGATTTCATTAAAAATGATTGAGTAATTAAAATACCTTATGAACTGCCTAAAGATTATGTCCCACTACAATAGCCATTATAACCTCATTTTATCATCATCACTTAACTTGTCACATCAAATATATATGAAATTGCATAAATCCTATTGATCCTATGAAAGTGGATGTAAAAATTGTGGGAAATCATGCGGAAATGTTTAGTCCTATCATAAATCAAATACCCCATGAACACCTCACTCCATAATCAAATCATTCCACTCCATTTCACTCCATTCCATATCCCTCGTTGTTTATTTTTCTCACCTCCTTCTTGCCAACCCTCCATTGCCTCTATAAAAAAGGAAACAGTTTAGGACCGAGACCTCTCTCCACCACAGGTATCATCATCTAATCGTAACCCAATGGAGTCAACTTCCTTCAAGCATACCCGTGAGTCAAACAATAGTTGCAACAAGTAGGGTGGTTTAGTTTCTTTGAAAAGTTTAATGGGCATGAGACAAATGTGACTAAAGCTTTTGCTCAGGCTTTTGATGGGGTCAAGGGATAAATTGGTGACATTAATCTTATATTGACAAATTCGATAATGGAAAAAGCTACAAATTTCCCAGAAATGAAGAGAGATGGTTTAAGAACAAAAAAATCAAGGAGAGAGACTAGTTAAACTTCCTTAGAGAACCAAGTATCGACATTTCTATCTTTAAAAAGGGAATTCTAGTCACAACACTGAAAGGAAGATGGAGGAATTTATTGTTTGTTATTGAAAAGTTTTTAACTTGTGAAGGAAGGTTCAAAACCATGTTTTTCTATCATGCTTGACTTATTATGCATTTTATTGATGGAAATGAAATCAATTTTCCCTATTTCTTGCTTTGTAGTCCTAGAAAGATGGCCTCTAGTGTGATATGAGAATCACAATCCCTTGATAATTCCTTATATCATCATGGAGTTATCGAAATCCTCATAGAAGCATGTTGAGCTAAGCGAGATAATTAACAATATTTTATAGTCTGCAACCACTTTGTAGAATCTCAGGAGGGAGAAACTAGCACAAGGGTTAAAAGAAGTTGACACAGGTCACTACCAAACCCTATACCTGAAGATGAAATTAAAAAGGAAAATTTGGGGAGAAATGAAATAGAGGCACTAGAACACTCACTTGAAGATGACACTCCTCTCTCTCAGTATTTTGAAAAATATAAACATAAAAATGGAAAACAAAGTGTTAGAAGAAAGAAAGTCATCCCAAATACTAAACTTCCTAAAGAAAATGAAGAGCCAAAGAAGAATAAATAGGAACAAACTAGCAAAAGAAAGAGAATCCATACATTAAAGAGCTAGGGGTAAAGCTATGAAGAAGAAGAATAATTTCCAAACTCTCACGTGAGCAATCTCCAACATTAATTGATCTTAAAGAAGAAGGATACAAGACACCGCCTTAAACAATGAGCCTAACAAGGAAGACACGAGGAATTTACCCAAATTTATGACTATGTGGAGTCTTTGCAATAGAGAGTGTAATAGAAGATAAACCTCCCCTCTCAGAATCAAAAGAATCTATTTAATGAAACCCCTCTAATAGAACATACTCCTAAAAAAGAACATAAAATTGAGGATGCTCTAAAGCAAGATGTATATGAGTTAGAAGTCCTTAATAAACACCTTATACAGGAATAAGATGCAAAAAAGGTGCAAAATGAAATATTAAGGAATCATAATGATAATATAATTTTTCATCTATGCCATTGGTATAATAAAAACAAGAAACTCAAGGAAAACAATAGATTTCTAAAAAACAAAATCAGGGGATTGTAGAGTAAAATTATGATGAAGAAACAAATGGAAATATTCAACATCAAAAAGCAAAATGAAAGAACTAGTCTGGATGTGCTTACACAAGCTTCTGAGATCATCCATTGAGGAAGAACAAGGAAGAACCAATTTTGAATTTCTTATGCATAAGGACATGCAATTCCTTTTGTGTGGGGGAATGTTGAAGTCTGAAATTATTTTCTTCTTTACTACCCTTTTCCCCTCTCCCTTACCATTTTGTGACCAACTTGTTGTAGTTTCATCCTCATTAAGGTTATCATGGACTTACTCAAGCATATAAAAGGTATTATTCATCAATATTTTATAATATATTGTTTATTTTTGAATTATAATTTAAACTTCTCTACAAATACATAATCTTGCTCACTCGACAACTAATATTGAATTCTGCATCCATCTCCATGGTTAGACATGTTTCAAAGCACCATTGAGGAAATGAAAGGTACATGTAGATGAAAAATGTTCCCCACATTTATGTCCACCTATATTCACGATCTAGCATGACATATAGATTTAAATATCTAGAATTCAAATCAAAATTCAAACTATGGTTATGACATTTTAGCAGTCAAGCAAAGTTCAGCAACATATCAACTGAGCAAAGAGAAGATTTGTTTGATCGTGAAGACATGTTCGAGGATAATCCCTCATGATTTTCTCTTCTAGTACCAAATCATGAGAAGATAGTCTCTTAATTTTAATTTACTTCTTAGATGGTTAATTAGTGTAATTTCTTATCAACATAGGACCCTTAGAATAGTTTGATGAAGAATTCTATAAACGTTGTAAGGCAAAACCAAAAACATAGTTAATCATTGTTTATTTTAGTATTTGCAAGATTTTTTCTAAGAAAATTTTGTAGATTAATATAATACTTTGTTCCTCTTTTCCAATGCATGGTTAAGCAATCGTTTGATCAGTGATAGACTTACACTCATGGAAGGCCCCCCTGGAGAGTTGTAAGGGTCATTAGTTTTTGTTTATATTGCAATTTCTCATAGATAGTTTGCATTCAATTCATAATTTCATATAGTTTTTCTCTTTGTCAATTAGAATAGTTAAATTTCACTTATTTTATAATCACCTATTGTTTTGTTTCCAGAGCGCTCATAAAAATAAAATACCAAAAAAAATATTTATTTCTAGAATGCATTTCATTTTAGTAATCTAGTCTTTTAATTAAAATTAATTTCATGGATGATGAATAGATGGTTTTCAGAGCTCATTAGCACACATTAGTCATCAATTGAAGCCACATTTTAAATCGATTTACTTTCCTTTTGCAAACAATTAGTATTAGTATTTCTTTCTGCAATTTAGAGTTAGAATTTCCTTTTCTGCAAATAGTCTTAAGATTTCCTTTTGCAAAGTAGTGTTAAACTTTCAATTTTGCAATTAGTATTAATATCTATTTTCTACAACTTAGCATTAATATTTCCTTTTTGCAATTAGATATACACTTTCAATTTTGCAACTAGAATAAATTGAGATTTTAAGTTAATTTTGAATTCAATTTGGCATTTGGTTTTGATGTAATTTTAATGTAAACAACTTGTGCGTGACAACTCTTTAATATCATTTAACATCTATCCATACTTATATCATTTTCATCCAAAGATATAATTCCTAGCATATATGGTGCACATTCACTTCATAAGTACATGAACCTTGGTTTACAATTAATGAAGCAGTTAAAGGTCAATTAAATTACCCAACAGTGAATCTTGTGATCGATGGTTTGGGTAAAACGTTTTGTATCATCCCTCCGGCACATTAACTCACAAGAAAAAGGCCCGATGTAGTCTCTTCAATGCCTATCTTTTAACGGTTTCTTCTGCGAGTCCTTCCACTAGTTGCTCTGCCAACTTTGGCTATATGCCAAAATAGTCCTGCTCCATTAAAGCACCTCCGCCATTTTAACTCTGCAATTTGACATTTTTGGGTCCCTAACTTTGACTGACCATATCCTCTAATCCATGAGGTCATTTTCATGCTTCCATATACCAATACAAATATTCTTCATATTTATTTCCATTTAAGTGGGTTCCACCTATGTTTTAGGTGATTTCCTATCCAAGAATTGACTTCAAAGTCTTCAAATCTTCACAATATTACACCTTCACCTTTGTTGATCTTCATCCTTCTTGTGCCCATATCCTGATCATGTGTGTCATCCTTTGCCATATGTTTCCATCAATGACAACACAATTCTAATACCCCTTCCCTAATATTACCTTGTCCCTCCACCCCCAACGAGGATTGATATTAAGTAAAATATATAATTTTTTCAGTATAATTTAGTTTATTTGTTAAAAGTCATTTCATTTTCATGCACTTAACTAAATTTTTTTAATAAATAATAAATACTTAAATAATACAAATAAGTGGTTTCTTTAAAATTATTATATAATAATTAAAATGATTTTTTAATTTTTTTATAAGTTTCTAACTAGTTTTTAATATTAATTAAATAAAATTTTATGGTATGAATCAATTTTCACTTAATTATTTTTTTTTGTGCAAGTAAGAGTAGGACCTTCTATTAAACTACCAAAATACATAATGTACATAAATCTACATCCGCTCTATGAAAATTCAACAGCAGCCGGGCTGTCAAAGAAACCAAAATAAACTTCAAAAACCAAGGAAAGCCCTAACAAGACTACAAAGGAGCCTATTAGTCAAACTGTCATGCATCAAAATAGAAAACTGATCCCCTTTAACGATGGGCCCACAAATCCGATGACCCACACTTCAACAAGAGACCAACCACAAACTATCAATTATCATGTTAACCATAAGACCATGCAATCCAAACTTCCAAGATCCAATGGTCACGTGTTAATTTTGGGCTGACACCTCTTCCTCACTTTAACTCTGCTTATGGACCTGAAGAGGACTTTAGGCCACCTATCTAAAATTTTTCGGGTCCGAATGCCAAATTATCATTCATGCATTTTCTCTGCTCAAAGTCCATAGGATGGAGGAGAACTAAAGGGATCATGGAAACTAGCCCCCTTTTTAACCTCTCTTATGGATCCGAAAAAAATATAAGCCCCCTCACTATAAAATTTTGGGTCCAGATTGAAGAAAAAAGATCGAGCATATTTACACCCAAAATGTGTAGGATGGCAGTGATCTCAGGAAATAGCCCACCCTTTAATATTTCTTTCGGATGCGAAGCAAGAATGGGCCACCAATCTATATTTTTTCAGGTCTAATTGTATAGTTAACCTATGCGTATTTTTCGGCCTGATATTCATAGGATGATAGAGATCCAGGCCATCTTTGATTAGGATCATTCCAACCTACCCGTTGTTTACCTTCTGTCTCTTCCCTGTGCATGGTCCTCTTTCTTCAGTTTCCATTAGTATTTGCTTAGCTTATTTACCAAGTTCTAAAAGTTCTCTTGATCTATGTTAAGTTGTTGCTAACATTCTTCGTGCAATTTTCCTAGGGGAGTCGACATCCAATTATATCTTCTATTGCTTTTTGAATAGAGTACCCCTTAATTCGCCAATCGATTTGCTAGCCTGTTAGTAGTTCTATGAACATGAACAAAATTGAGGGTTCTCAGTGTTTTTAGGTGTGATTGGATATGTTGATATACCTGCAATAACCACCAGTGTTTCAACACTCTTTTTGATGATGTGCCATTGCATATTTTCTTGACAAAATTGATTATCGACTCAGAGTCAGCTTCGATGATGGTGTTTTGCAAATTTGATTCAATTAAGATTTCTAGGCATTGCTCCATGGCCATGAGTTCCACCATATCATTAGTGGCTTTCCCCAAATAACTAAGAAAGATGATTTTTATGTATCCCTGCTCATCTCTTATGACTCCACCATAACCAGCCACCCCCCGGGTTTCCTTTTGAGGCTCCATCCATATTGAATTTCAAAAATCCATGCAGAGGAGGTGGCTAGAAGTCGTTATCTATTTTTATGTGACTAACCATATTTCTTATGCCTTGGGTGAAAGGCACCTGAAGATCAAGATGCATAAGTATTTGAACATCCTGGTCTTGAGGTGGGTTCTCGTGGGGTTTCTTTATAAGGATGCCTATAATCTCTTTGAGTTGTTTAATGATTTGAGCTATGATACTTTGGGATGAGGCCATTCTGTTCTTGAAAATCCTATTGTTACGTTCTTTCCAGACATCCCTAATTAGAACGCCTGGAACCAGGGTCCAAGACTTGTTGGTTATTTCATAATCAGAGAAGTTTCTCCTCCAGTTCTTCAAAGTTCCAAAAATGCTGAAAATATCCCTATCTGTTTTTCTGAAGATTGAAGCCACCCAATTCCACAAGGTGGAGGTAAAAGGGTAGAGATTGAGAAGGTGATCCATTGTTTCTTCCTGTAATTCACATAACTGGCATATGGATGGGTCGCTACACCTATTCTCCGAAGATTATCCCAAGTCAGAATTTTCTTATGATGCACCAACCACATGAACATTTTTATTTTCATCCAATGTGGGTTCTGCCATAGGTCCTTCCATACCGTAGCAGGGTTTGGTTTGTCAAGCCCTAGGGTCAATCTCTTGGCTTGTTTAAGGTTGAAGTTGCCTTCATTGTTTCTACCCCATCACAATTGGTCTGACGATATTAATGTCAAAATCTTTCTCTGTTCCAAGATCACTACAAGAGCTTTTTCCTAGGCTTCCAGAGGGGTCTCTTCACTACAAACCAGTTCCTTCCATGTTCTCCATTTGCCCTTGTTCCTGGCCTGATCCCATAAGTCACTTACCCTGAGTGGGCCTTTATTGTCAATGTCATTCCTGAGATAGGCTAGTTCTTCTCTTAACATAGTAGGTTCCTGTTGCCAGTTGTCCTCAAAATACCAAGCTAGTTTTCCATCTTTGATCTCCCAGAAACTGTGTTTCTATAAAATGGCTCTATTCTCCCATGCTTTATTCCAAATGTGGGAAACTTTGATGAGCCCAGACATACGAATGAGACCCCTTTCTTGCCAACTATTTGCATACCTATATTTCCAGATCTTGGCCCATGGGGATACCCTTTCCTTTAGCCATCTCCACCACAATTTAGCCCCCAAAACTCTGCTTAGGGTTTCAAGGTCATGAAGTCCCAAGCCTCCATGTGTCTTAGTTTTACAGACCTTATCCCATGCAACTAAAGCCCATTTCTTTTTCTCTTCCCCTTTGCCCCAAATAAAGTCTCTTTGGATATTTTTGATCTGTTGCACAACTCTTTTAGGGCCAGGAAGGGCTGAGGACATGAAGATGAAAGCAGTTTGTAGTACAACTTTAGTTAGCTCTAGCCAGCGTACTAGATTCAAAGACCTCCTTGTCCATTTTTGGACTTTGTCCTGCAGTTTATTGGTGACTGACACCCAAATAGCCTTGCTCAGAGGTTTGTCTGTTAAGGGAATACCCACATATTTGGAGTGTAGCTGATCTCTTTGAAAGCCCAAAATTCTAGTGAGGTTTCTCTGAATAGCAATGTCAATATTAAAAAAGAAAATTTTTGACTTGGTAAGACTTACCTCTATCCCAAATAGACTTGCTCAGAATTTTCTTGAAAGTTTTAGCTTCCTTGACTATGGGTGTACCCAACAACATAGTGTCATCCACAAATTGTTGGTGAGTCAAGGCATCCCCATTCGTGGTGAGTTTGAGACCTTGGATTTTACCTTCTACCTTCGCTGATTTGATTGTAGAGCCTAAACCTTCCATCATGAGAATAAAGAGGAAGGGGGAGAGCGGATCACCTTGTCTGAGGCCTCTCGAAGGCCTAAAAGTTCTGGATGGAGAGCGATTAAGTAGGATTGAAAAAATAACTGTGGTAACAAGGGCCATTACCCATCTTATCCAGTTGTGACCAAAGCCATATGATTTTAGTACTTCCGTGATCTAAGCCCAACTTAGCTTATCATAAGCTTTTGCTAGGTCAAGTTGGATGATCATACCTGCTTGCTTATTTCTCTTGAGAGAATATACCACCTCGTGAGCTTGGATGATGTTATTTATAATTTTCCTTCCTTCCACATATCCAGTTTGTTCCTCAGACACAAGAGTTGGTAGAAGGAACTTGAGCCTGTTCGCAATTACTTTGGATATAATTTTGTACACATTGCATAAATCTATGGGTCTAAATCTATTAGGTTTCATAGTTTTTTCCTGCTTTGGAATCAAAGTTATGAAAGAGGCATTGAGCGCCCTTAAGACAGTTTTATTCCTCCTTGATTTCTCCACTACCTCCAAGATATCATGTTTGATTGTTTCCCAACATGCTTTAGAGAAATCTACATTGAACCCATCCGGCCCTGGAGCTTTCCCATTTTGCATCTCTTTGATAACTTTGCTAACATCCTCTTCAGTTATTGGCTTGTTAAGATTGTAATTGTCTTCTCTAGTTACCAACCTAGGAATGTGCTTTGTGAAGTTATTGATAATTTGTGATCTATCTATGAGAGGCTCCTTTGCTATGCTTTGGAAATGCTGAACCAGAGCATATTATATTTCTTCGTGGGTGTTGAGCTAGTTACCTTGAGTATCTCTGAGTTTTGAAATCCTGTTATGAGACCTGTGTTCCATGGTTGACTTGTGAAAAAACTTTGTGTTTCCTTCTCCTTCTTTTAACCATTGCACTCTCAATTTATATCTCCAAAAGATCTCCTCTTGCTTGCATTTTTCCTCCCATTCCTGTTGGAGAGATTTAGCCTGTATTTCCCTTTCCTCAGTAAAACCATATGAGATGAGGACCTGGTTAATTCCCTATAGTTTTTGTTCAACTTCTCTTTTGGCTTTGAAGATATTTCCAAACTCACTTTTGTTCCAATCTTTTAGCTTGAGTTTGATGTGTTTCAATCTCTGGTGTACAAGGAACATAGTAGTTCCCTGAATGGGCATGTCTTCTATCCACCATTTTTCAATATTGCTAATGAAGTCAGGGTGTGTGAGCCAAATATTCTCAAACCTAAAAGGTTTATTTCTCAGAGTGCTTATAAAAGAAGCTTCCAGTTGGATGGGCCAATGATCTGAGCCTCCAAAAGGGAGAATTAAAGAAGACAAGTCAAGGCCTATGAGAATGAGGTCCTCAGAGATTATAAATCTATCAAGCCTAGAGGAAACTTGAGAATCTCCTCCCCTTTTGTTATTCCAAGTAGAGGTGCCATTTTTTGTCTTCATATCCACTAGCCTCATGTCATTTAGAAAGTTTCGAAAGGCTATGGAGTCCCTGCCTAGTGTTCTAGTCCCACCTTTTTTTTCGTTCAGAGACTTGATCATATTGAAGTCCCCTCCCAAAATCCAGGGCATATTCGGATATATTTCTCTTAGCTCCTCCAGAGAAATGAGAATCTTGAGCTTGTATTCCAGTTTTTGAGGACCATAGACGTTTGTGAACAAATAAACTTCCCTATCACCCAAAGGTTGGATTACCATTGATAGGTAGCTCTTAGATGCTTCAGCATCTAGTATTCCAAGCTTCTGAGGGTTCCAAATTGTAAGAATTCCTCCTGTTGTGTTGTTTGCTTTAACTTCTATATATCCATACTTGATGAGCATTCACTGTGTATTTCTCTTATTTTATCTATAGAACATTTTGTTTCCTAGATAAACATCATATCTGGTTTTTCTTCTTTTATTCTATTACTAAGATTTCTTTGTTTCCTTTTACTTCCTAGTCCCCTAATATTCCATGTGGTGAGCTTCATTAAGAAAGGTTTATAAAAGAGTAACTGGTAAGATCTTTCATCTTACCTAAGTTGATCATGAGCTTCCAAAACTCTATCTGCAACTCTTTCTATCTTATTCTATCTCTTTTCCTGCCTGGATTCTTGGGATCGTGTCTCAGTGTTGCCTCCATAGTTTTAACCCCTCTATTTTCCTGGCTATCATGGTTCCTTTTGACTCCAGAGCCCTTTGCTTGAGATCTCCAAAGGAAGAGTTGTTGTACTCTGTCATGCTCTTCTTGTGGTAGGGAATCAACCCCTTTGGTGGTTCCCTACTCCAGGAACTTTTCTAAATCGAGATTCTCCCATTCAATAATTTCCTATAGCTCATGGTCCTCCATTCCAACCTTTCTTGGGGTCATCTCATGGTCCCTGTCAAGTTCCATAGTGCTAGGCAAATCCTCCTTTTGTTTACTATTTTTAGGTGTATCCTCCATGCTATCATATTTTCCCTTTTCTATAGGACTATCCTCCATTACTTGGTTCATCCCATTGTTCCCATCTTCTTCTTCTAATATTTTGAAGCTGTTGTAACTTGGTCACTGCTCCTCACTGATTTTATTTTGGTTCTTTTTCCCTCCTTTCCCTTTTCCTCCCACCTTGGTAAAGCCCTCAGTATCTTTGCCTGTGTTGGTTTTAATATTGTTCTCCATCTTGTCCAATGGGTAGTCTCTGAAGAGGTGCCTGTGTTCATGTCATTTGTGACATCTAAGTGGGACATGTTCATAATCCACCGCATGCACCCATTATTCATCATAAACTTCTAGAATGATTTCACTCAGAAGTGCTCCAAATAGGTCCATTTCTATGCATATTCAGGCAAAGGAGGTGTATTTCCCTCGCAGAGTTGCATCTGATATTTTTGTAAAATAACCTAGTTTATTGCATATGGCTTTAAGGATTCTGGCATCCAATAATCTAAAGGTAGGGAGTAGAGTCTTATCCGTACCAGCACTGATGTGAATGTCTCTCATTTCGGGATGAAATTCGTCACCCATGGTCGCATATAGAGGCCTATAGCTACGTAAAAATATGGTCCTCCTTTGAATACTCTGTCCTTGTCCTCTAAGTTTGTAAACATGACTATGAAGAAACCCTTGGACCCAAGGTGAAGATTTATTTCTCCCTTAGGTTTCCAGTGGTTCTTTATCCAAGCATACAAGGCCTTCTATGTTGGCCATATACCCATAAATTTGCATATTACTGCATAGGTCGCCATGTGATCTCTGTGCAACTCAAGCACCAGGTCACTTAAAATAACCCGGGGTGTGACGATTGACCTGGGTTTGTAGATTCCTATCATTTTCTTTTGCTTTGGTATTTGACTGCCTCTCCCCATTCCCTTTACTTTTCTGCCTTCCTCGTGATGCTCTTCTTCTTCCTGGTCCTGAGATCTGATGTTTCCCTGTTTCTCAGTGTTGATGCTCCCCATCCCTGTCTCCATTGGCTTCTTGAATCGGTTGGAAACTACATGACTATAGGAGGGAGTGGAACTCCCCCATCCTCGTCCCTCCATGGTGACAAGCTCTGAAACCCTGTTGTAAACCCTAGTTCAGCGTGCTTGATGCAGAACTCCTGTCTCTCCAAATCCCAAACCAATTTTCACTTAATTATTAATTAGTTTATCCAATTGCATTTGTTTACGAAAGCAATTATTTAATTCAACTAATAAAATTTTAAATCTATTAACTAACAATATTAAGAAATTTTGAACTTTTTAATTAATAATATTTATTTTAAAATTAATTTAATATTACAAAATAATTAAGTTACATTTTAACTAGTTACTGGTTAATAAGATTCATTATTTATAATTAGAACTTAGCAACATAGGACTCTAATAATTGGTGTGTTTGTTGATCACTATTAGATTAGCATTGACCAATGCAACTTATAATTTTTAACTTCGAAAAATAAATATTTATTTTTCAATATTATTTAAAAAACCTATTTTCAAACATTTGATTGGACCATAACTCAGAGGCCTTATTGTAACCTTTGGACAAGATAATTCCATGTATATAACTCCCTCTCATATTTTATGCCATAATTTATGCAAATAGTTGAAATATTCATGCATTATTTTTAGATATTTGTGTTGTGATTATTTATTCTTAAGCTTTGAATGAAGTAAATAAGACATTTACCATGAATTACGTCCTTGCCAAGATAATTTAAGAAAGTACTTATATAAAAATGGATAACAATAAGATGTAAACAAGTGTTGTAGGAAATCTTAATCCCTACCACTCAAGCTACAAATTATGCTTAAAAATTGCAAATTTATATATGAAGTGTAAAAATTAATTTCTTTATAAGGTGCAAAGACTTGCATAAATTTTGGTGGGTAGTAACCATTGAGTTTGCACAAGTGCTGAAGAACATATAAATAATGGTGGGTGGAAACCCCTAGTAAGTATATTTGTTAACATATTGTTCTTATCTACTATTTATGAAAACCTTAAATTAGGGTGGGCATGTGTAGTAACTAGTGGTTGAATTCTAGAAATAGATCACAACTAAACATAATGGTTCTATTTCATCTAATATATCTAATTCAGTCTGATAGACATCATGAATTGCATTAATCAAATCTGATAACCTATATCCCATCACAGAGAAACATTAATCACTATAATTTGGTAAATAACCAGCCCATATATATCTTAACTCTGTATTTACCATAAACATTAACCACTATAATTTGATAAATAGCCATCCTCGATCCATCTTAACTCCCGATATTACAAGCCTGGATAGGGATCAAATCCTTTTTCATATTTAAGATATTTGCAGCTTAAGATATTTGATACCTTTTGGAGCTTGGTAGAACTAGAGTTAATATGGATTTAGGTTGATTTAATAGCCCCTTAGATAGGCTATATTCCACATGAATACTGTTGTAGCTAAATCTAGCACCCTGTGGCACAAGTGTTGTAGGGGAGATAGAAAGCCTCCTAGAGATGACCTTTGAGTTGATTGTAGACCAATGCCTAGGACATATTAAATAGAGGAGTGCATGAAAGGTTATATGTGATAGGTTTGTATCACTCCAATTTGTCACATAATGAAAGATAATAAGGGGGCTTGGTTCATTCCTGCAAAGGTATGAGTTATGTACTTCAGGTACTTCAGGTACTTCCTCACACATAAAGTTCCCAGAAGTATCACATAGAACAATAGAGTCCAATTACTTCTAAGGGGATTACAGCTTAATAGGCTTTGTTGAGTAAATGAGAGAGGATTAGGAGAAATCATAACTCATCATGTAGAGCCCAAAACATCCAGAATTCTATAGTGAACACATAGAGTTGCAAGCAATGGGAAATTCTACACTTGTTTGAGTTACAAACAGAGATAATGGACTGAAGAAAGGATCGGTGCTATGATTCATATAAAAAAGTTTAAAGATATAATTTCAACTTCATTCAGGCATATGCATTAATAAATCAACACACATGGATTTGCAAGGAAGCACGAAATCATTTCTAGGAGCTATTATAGCATGAATGAAGAGAAGACTATGAACATAATGGAATTAAATAGGAGGATAACATACTATAATAGTTAGAAGGGGGAATCAATGCCATTTCTTGCTTAGTCTAAAAGATTGGCCCGTTTAAAGTAATACAGTCTAAAATACAAATCATTCTCTTACATATTTATGAGCTAAATTGGTGTCATAGAGTTCAGACCCCTCGAGTGAGAAATTCCAAAAACCTCATATCATGTTTCTTTCCCTTATTTATCAGGAGAGGGGAGAGGTGAAATTATAGTTTACAAAATATCTGAGCCGAAGATCTAGTTGTCTGCTAGACTAGCTATCTTGGCCCATGTAAGGTGTTATTGCCCAAAATGATTATAATTCAGATTTGATCCCTTCTTGGAAATAAATGATAATTGCAAAACTAATGAGAAAAGGAGGAAAAATGAAATATGAAGTAGGAGGTGTCCCCCTACTATTCTAGTGGAGGCTCTTGATCAAGCCATGTCCCTGTTGTGATGCATTCCTCTACTACGAGGCCGTTTTCTGTCATTTCTGGCTTTACTGCATGAACAACTAGTTTTGTGCAATGGGGAGTGGGTCGCTGCAAGTGCCTGTCTTAATGGTCCTTTGATCTGTAGAGGAGTGAGGATCCATGCCGAGTCATTAAGTTTTAATGAGCCTCCCATACTGGTTTAATGTTGCCCATACACTATTTAATATCACAGCTACTGACCCATCCCCCTTAAGAGCTCTACACAATCCTTTCGGCGCTCTGATATACATGGGGTTTTGTTTATGATGTAATAAGTAGTCCTTTGGATGTGGGCCTCTATAGCTAAAATATCATGAAATGGACGTGCTTTGAGATTCCCTTGGGTCCCATTTTCTTTCGCC
The DNA here is from genome assembly GCA_000404065.3 of Pinus taeda. Taxonomy (NCBI): domain Eukaryota; kingdom Viridiplantae; phylum Streptophyta; class Pinopsida; order Pinales; family Pinaceae; genus Pinus; species Pinus taeda. Next base: position 19,139 of record APFE030597274.1, read on the forward strand.
CTTTATGCTTATTCATATCACCTGATCGTGGGCTATGACCAAGTGCTTAGCCTTTAGAAGCTAAGGCTCTCAACTGTTGTTCACGGGGCCTTTCATTTGTAACATGGAACACCTTTGATAACTCTTTATACCTCATCAGCCAATATCCCGAACGTGAAATCCTTATAAAATATAACCTATGAAACGTCACATTTGGGGACCCTTTTCCTTATTGCAATCACAGCTGGGGAGGAGTATCAACGGGGGAATGAATATTACACTTTATGTGATTTTCGATCATTGATCTGCGAGGTGACGTCATCACTGCCACGTGTCATCGAGAAATGGTCCAATAAGACCCCTAAAAATGCTGAAGCTGAGTGACACGTGGCCACCCATACTTCCATGTCAACATCCGTGCTACCATGTCAACAATGATGTCAACTGCCATGTCAGCTTTGAGGACCAATCATATGCCATGATGTGGCCCCCTTGGAGGGGAGATAAAATGGCCTGCGAAACCCTGTTTTCATAGACATTTCCTTTATAAACTAATTTCAGCCTCCCCTGGTGATGTTACACTCAGGGCCTGAATTATCAATGATTTATGCTATCGTCGTGTTTCATCCCTTGTAATTCCTTAAGAATGACACATAGAGAGACTACAGGATTCCGGGATAACGAGACTGTGGGATCATGGGACTACGGGACTATGTTGTCACTGAGATGTTCACCAATATCTGGGATGTAGGATCTACGGGATGCGGGATTGTGGAGTCATCGATATGAGATTTGCCTTTGAACTTGGTCATTTTCTTTATTCTCCTGACTCTGAAAGGGTAACTTCAATGGGCCATATATTATGATCCAGAAGTCCATTTTAAAACTTCCACATACCATTGGAAAGCTCCTTTTGGGCACCATGCAATGGGGAGGATCTGATTTAGCTCTGTGATCTTTTGTAGCCTACGAAGGTGACTTAAAACTTCACTGCTCTAGTGTAACTTTGACCAACTAAAACCCACAATGCAGTGAGTGACGAAAAATACCATGGGTTTTCATAAGCATGGGGCTCAAAAACAAATAATAACTTACGAAGTAAAATTTATTTTAAATACCCAACAAAAATTAAATAAAAAATAATAATAGAGAAATTTTATTTTAACAAAGGGTTATTTTTATTTTTATTTGAAATTTACCTTAACTATTAAACAAAGATTGATAAAAAAATATAAGGTAGAATTTTTATTTTAAAGTAAGGTGATTTTTATTTTATTTTATTTTGATCAAGTCAAAATATTTATATGAAAAGACATAATAACATCTCTTACATACTGGGTTGGAGAGTGCCTCTCAACACAAAAACTCTAAGCAACGATGAAAATCAACCATAAAAAGAAATCACACCACAATAAAAAGAGTTATTGTAAAGATTTGTCACTCTACCTATAAATTCTTGTAAAGTCTCTAAATAGTGCTCATCATTTAAAACAACAAGCTAACCAAAAATACATGTCATTTGAAGCAACCAAAAGCCTAAAGAAGTAATAAATTGTACCTCATAAATATAGCCCCAACTCAATTATCTTTGAAAAATTGATCCGCCAATTATATATAACTTTAGATTTTATTCCATATCCCATCGTTATTGTGCAAAGAATTATCTAGAAGATATGTTGTAGTGTCCTATCCTATAAACGTTTTGACTAAGTCAAATTACATAACAATTATAATTATAATCAATTTTAAAATAAAATGAATAAAAAATAATATTAGTAAAATGAAAATATTTTTACTTGGTTAAAAATAATAATAATAATATAAAAAATTAAATAAAAATAACTTAAAGCTATTCACCCATGGTATGATAACCCATGGTATTGAAACATGGTATTCATGTGGAATCAATAGTCTATTTAAAGGGAGAAATTAAACCAACGATCCATCTTAATTCCATATCTAGCACGGACTGAGAGGGCTCAAATCGTTTTTCACTCTACAAGAAGTTTGCCTATCAAGAGATTGAATCCCTCTTGGAGCTTAGTAGATCTAGAATTGAGATGGATTTATGATAGTTCAATTATACCTTAACATCTATAAATTACATATCATTTGAATTTTAATAATTATAAGTTATACTTTATTATAGAAAACCTAAACAATACACTAAACTATAAAAAAATAAAAATAATAAAAAGTATGTTAAACATGCCTAGAGAACATCATGATAAAAATAGATGATATTATGCATCATTTGATTAATCAAAAGAATGATATTTATACAATGAAATTCAAAGGGAGACAGTTGTGTCTCCATAACTAGAAATATAGGAAATAAGTAATATATGTCCTAACTATGATCTTATGTACAAAATCTCGAAGAATTACATAACATTTCCGCCCTTAATCTAAAGGGGCATCTCACATTCCAAGTAGAAATCTAAAATTTTCAAACTTTTCATGTCACAATGCTTTGGTACAGATATCTACAATTTTCTCTGAAGTAGGACAATATGTGAGATGAATTGTTTTGGCCTCAACATGATGTCGAATCAAATGATACTTGGTTTTGATATGTTTGGTTCGATCATGCAATTTTGGATTCTTAGCCAATTGATTTGCAGAAGAATTGTCAATGAATAGATGAATTGAATCCTTGTGTTTCTCTTGCAAATCTTCAAGTATCTTACAAAGCCAAATTATTTATTTTTTAGCTTGCGCTGCTACAACATATTCAACTTTAGTGGTAGAATCAATAGGAACAAATATTTTTCTTGATCTCCATCTGATATTTGTTGATCCAAGATTCATCAAATAACTATAAGTAGAGACTTTATGCTCCTTATAACCATCAAAATATGAATATGAATAATCAGTAATGCAAGTCTGAAACTTTGGAATATTTGATGCCATATGTTTGAGTTCCTTTTATATATTTAAGTATTCTTTTTGTTGCTTATTGTAGCGGCTACAACCACCCTCCAAAATTTTTCCTTAACTTCATTTTGGAGCCTCCCTTCCAGCCTTCACAACAGCTTGCCTCACTTCATCAAGTTCACCAGCTTCAGTGTTTTGCTTGCACAAAGGTAGCCTATCAATCATATCTTGATGCATTCCCCTCACAGGTTTTACACCCAGACATGGTCCAGTTGCAGGTTGAGCAACTTCCCCTAGAAAATTGTGCATTTCTAGAGGGAAACCACCCTTCCCTCCAAAAATTGCACAATCCTATATAGTCCCAGCAAGAATTGCACAATTTTCCACAGTAGGCCTACTCAGCCTAGAATTTGTGCAAATCTGGACAACAGTCAGTTGCTCTGCCTAGAAATTATGTAAATATCCTAGGCAGTTAGCCCAACTTTGAGCTAGAAATGTGCATTTCCTTCAAGCAGTCAAACAACCTCTTGAATGTGCAGCTGAGTTGACCGGTTCCCTCCCGGACCAAGAAAAATGGACTTGCATGCATGGGTTTCTTCCCCCAAGGAAGCATGCAAAAACATCCCTTGTTTCAGGGATCTATTTTTAGTAGTTGGAGGTTACATGCAGAGATCATTTCAAAAACCTCCCACCAAGTGTCGCTTTTCCTAGATTGGTGGCATGCGCATCACAACCTCGATGTTATCAAAACTCATCAACCGGATGCTGTAGAGCTTATTCTTCACTCTAACATCCCACATCACATCTAGGTGCAATCGATACATTCAGCTCACCTGTTTTGGGGTAAGCCCACTTCCCATGCTTTGTGTTGCATTTGTGTTGCTTTTTTTTGTTTTCAATGTATGAGTATTGTTTTCTTGATTTCTTTGAATGCTTGTTGTCATCTACATGTCTATTAGCTTTTCCTAACACCATTTTAGTTTTTGTCAACATCTCATTGTTGCCACATGCATGAAACTATTTTTTGTGAATGGGGACCGATTCGGCAAATTGCCTCATCCACATGCATGTTGTTCCATTTTATGAATCTGTCATTCACCATTTACATGCATGATCATTTACTTATGCTTACACTCAGTATCAACATGCATTCGCACTCACATTCACTTGCATTTTCTCATCGGCGAGTCTGGCCAACCTCGCCCTAGAATTTTCCCCACCAAGAGCCTCACCAAAACAACATTGCACAATCCTAAGAGGGAAGGCTCTACCTTCCTCTCCAGAAATGTACATTTCTACCCAGTATTTTTTCCCCAGGCTTGCTTTGCACAATCCCAAGGGGTAGTGACTATTGGCCAAGAAGATTACACAATGCAGTCACTGAGCCTACAGCCATTTCCAACTGAGATTGCACATTGCACAATCCCAATAGTCAGTAGCCATAATGGATTGTGCACTATGTAGTTCCATCAGTCAGCCAGTCTCCCAGTATCCTAGACTGTGCCTTATGTAGTATTGGAAGTCAGTCTCCCGACCTCCTAGCTAAAATTGTACAACCTTCATGATCAGTTACACAGGTATGTTGCAAGTTAGTTCTCAAGTTCATTTTAGTTTTCGACTGACAGATTACTTGCCATGAGTGTTGCAATGTCCCTAGGTATTGTAGGTGCTCATCTCCCTCTTAGCAGTGTAGGAACAATGGTTTCCAAGAGAGCAAAGTCGAAGATACTATTTAGAGCACACCTCGAGATGTAGTTGATCAAGTGTCTATGAGATTGCCTACTCATGAAGACATCAAGTTATTCGTAGACAAGGACATCAAGATATGACAATAGTAGAATCATAGCGAGCAACACCATGATACAATGTCTGAAGGCAACACACTGAATGTAGTGATGTAGTGAATGCAATGAATGTAAGAGGAAGGTTTTTGACAACACGGAGGTAATATAAAGTTGCAAGATTAAGTAGATCCACTAATAATAAGAGAAACTTTGGAGACTTATGCCATGAGGGGACGACATGACATGAAGGTCACACAAATATAGAGAATGGAGCAATGAAGGAGTTGCATGTGCTGAAGCATCAAATCAATGAATAACATGAAGTTGCACAGATAGACCAATGAGTTGTAGTAGGATCAGGAACAACAGTGGGTGCAATGGGCACTCACTGATGAAACTACAACCATACAAGCTAACGATCCATCCCATCAGCTAACACAGAGTAGACAGTTGTTGATCATATCTAAGGGATTCAGTAGCATGCATGTCATTATGCACACACATGCAATCCAACCCATTCAACATTCTCACCAAGGTGAAGACAAGAGGCAAGTCCAACTGGAGCTGAACATGTACTTTGGCAAGTTGATGTGCATGACCACTAGCACACACTTGAAGATCAGGACAGACACTATGCATCAGTGTGTTTCCAATTCAGCCACACCCAAGAAGACCATGCACATGTTAGCAGACGAGTTGGATGAAGGGGTTGAACCAATGCACTGGTTGCAATGGAGGCAAGAGTTTGCTTGAGCAAGATTTCACCATGAGGTTCATTCACACCATCACAGATGGCCAAGCTTGGCATCAGCTCGCCACCTTAACCATCACAAGCATGTCAAATATTCAGTCTCATCACAGCGGGATGAGTGTCAGTGATGTCTTGCATGGCTTGTTCAAGCCATGTTATCTCACATGAGTACATGTGCATTGTAATGTTGAGTCATGTCAAGTGTAAGTCAAGTGTGAATAGTTGGATGTAATAGTCATAGAGTAGGTGAAGAGTCATGAGGGTAGTTGAACTATCACAAAGGGGAATGTCAAGGTTCACCCCACCCTTTTCTATAAATAGTCCCTCATAACTCATTGTATAGGCTTTTGGTAAGCCAAGCTTCTATTAAGACTACATTGAAGAAAGCTTGCATAGTATTATAACGCGCCTTGGCTTCTCCACTGCACGGAGCTAGTACATCTCTTTGGAGGAGCAGGAATATGTGCCTATAACGTTTCACTAATGGGGCTAGTAGGTTTACAAGGATGTATTAGATGATTGGAACTTACACTTCTTTATATAATAAGATCTGGCACATTTTCATGCATATGTTGTTATTGTAGTTGGACTATTACGGCTGCCTTAATGATATATGTTGTTTAACTTATGTATTTGTTTATGAACTAATTTGTATACAATTATAAGAATATTTTTGCAAATGTGTTGTTGGTTTAACCATCACTTTGGATTTTCGATTGTTCTGCTTTCCATCTTGTGATGCATCTTCACTCATGTGTTCCTTTCCCAACTGAGTACTGATACAAGTTGTCAAGGGGCAAACTCATCTCAACCCATTTGTGTTAGAATCTCTCATGCACCTTCCTTGACTCAATGTAGCAGTCACACCATTATTGTTGATAGAGTTATCTTACTTGCCTCTATGCAACATCGCAATCAAGGCATTACCTTACAACCCAATTCTAGGACTCCTACACCAAACAGTCAGAGGTCTAATTGGGACTTCTTACCGGGGAGATCCCCTTGACATGTTGGTGGGTCTAGCACCGTTAAAATTTTGGAGCCAGGAGGGCAAAATGACAAGTTGAGTCCTCACATCTATTTTGAATCTCTTCACATCTATCATGACTAACTACCAAGTTTCTCTTCCGGAATGCATGTCTTATGGAAATGATTTCATCATTCCAAAAAGGCCCTCAGATAACTTCTCTCATAAAACATTTGATGGTGGAGGCTGCATAGCCTTGGTAAGGCACATGGTTAGTATTGTAGGCTCATGTGAAAGACATGGATTCTTTGAGAAATACATGAGTTGCACGATGTTCATCTCCACATTTAGGGGGCACCCAATGCACTGGTGTGCCACGCTGCCTGAAAAATCTATTCATTCTCTTTCTCATTTGGTCATATAGATAGATCGTGCTTTCAATCACTATGATTGTAAAACACTGAACAAAGAAATTCTAAAATTACGAAAAGCAACCGATGAATTCATTGAACAGTTTCACACATGATTTTGTAATATTGCATACCGATTCCTTGAAGATGATATTGATTGGGAATTTCTTGATGGAAGATTTTAGTATATTATTCACATATCCAAACCCCACTCAACACACTTCGGTGATGGAGTTGCACAATCACAGGTAGGCACAATCGCTATCACAAGTGATTGTCTGCATTCACCTCATCAAACAACTCCACCACTATGGAGTGATGTGGGAGATCATGCACATGGCTCTGTTGAACTGTCACACTCTCCCACCCAACATTCTCTTGATATTTTTGTAGATTTGGCTAGCAAGCATGTTGGTTGTCATGTGGACTCTTTCCCTTGACCTGTGTCCTCGCATTCTGTTGATCCTCCATATTGTACTATCTCGTGTTCTCCCATTCTGGACTCCTCACCTATTGTGAACAACGATCAAGTTGACAATGGAGTTGGTGTTATGTAGCCAACTTATGCCATCATTCATGATGAGTGTGTGTGGGAATCTAAAGAGGAGCCCACAATGAAGGATGACTCCCTTCTAGTCGCACATCATCCACTTCATCCTAACATACCTTGTGATTCTGCCACTACTGATTTCCCCTATGAAAACTCATTTATGGATGCTTCTAATTCCGATCATTCACATGACATGTTGGATGTTAGACTTTCATTATAGTGCAGAGAGGACACATCTTCCTTGGAAAATCCCTCGAATTTGTCATCTATCTTTCTTGAAAACATAGAGGGTGAACATCCTTTCTTCTCATCTACCCCTCTACCTGATTCATCAAATCATGAGCATGCCAATGAACATCTCAAATTTTATGATCTTGGTTTTCGTGATTTATTCACCTCCTCATCCAATCATGATGTCAATTTAACCATTGTTAATCTCTCCAAGGCACTGGTCTACAATTATCTATCTATCAACGAAGTTGCAAACCCCCAGATTGTCGAGGTACTTCCACCTGAGCTAATGGTTATGTGAGGCCCTCTGTCTTGAGTTTGGTTTCACTTCTAGTCAGGAAATTGTTGAAACACTCAAGGCTCCTCATCACTTTGTGCTCTTCACAAAAGATCAACCAAACACCCAGATTTCGCTTCCTCCACTTGGACTACACGATCCCATCGCTCATGCATTGGAGGAATCTTACACATCAAGCACACATGCACAACACAAGTGGTCTACCTTTCTCATGTTTTCTTGCATGTCACAGTCAAGAGAATTCATACACTCATCATCTACACGTGGTGTAGCACAACATCATGGAAGCACAACAAAATGCATGTCATGCACTTCCACTCATCTTTGTTTTGTGGTCACTTGTAAGCTCGGAGTGCGTTTGTCTTCACTATTATATCTTTCTTGTTTGTTGGTTCACAGAGTTGTCTTGTTCACGAACCATGCCATCACTAATATGGGTCAACAAATGTACCTGTGGCTGCATTGGAAGTATCACTTCACATGAGATGACCCATGCACTGTTAGCTTAGAAGTAAGAGTTGTGTTTTATTTTTAGTTGTTTGCTTGCATGCTTGTTTGCTTACTTGCTTTATTTGTTTATTTGTCTACTTTCTTGTTTTCTTACTTTCTTTGATTTCAATTTTGCTTCTACTTTTTCTTTTCTTTGTTGTTTGTTAGTTTTCTTACAAGTTAGGCTGAACTCTGGTGAAGTCCTTCTCAATTTTTGACAGGCTTCCTTTCCATGCACTAACCTAATACACTTCGGCCATCATGTACCCCTTCTAACCTCATATATTAGGGGGCATATGTTATATCTAAAAATCTCGCTTTTGATGTTTGTGATGCTGCACTCATGGCCTACGGAAACCCCTCCTTCAAGACCTGGTCCAAATACTTAAAAAACAATGGTTTAATCCCTATACATGACTTTTCCCTCAGCTAAATGGATGTGTACGCGGGTCTATGTATACCCAACCCATGTATATGTCTTAAAACACTTAAAAAAATTAAATTTCCTTAATTTCATGTAGAGATCACGGGTTTTACCTGTTGATTACCTATTAGTGCCTGTGGCCTAACTATTCCCAACTAAAAAACTACTTTGGGAGAAGTATAAAAAGGCTTCAATGGGAAGGCCTAAGGAGGAGAGGGTAGAGAGAAAAATTACTCTGCTGAGATTATCCCTGATTATGTCTGAAGATCCTTATGCTTCCAGCACTTCCCCCCTTACAAGAAACCCTTGTTTCCTTCAGTTATGATGTCTCTCCATTGGTTGAGATATCCTTGAGTGAGACATGGAAGGAGTTCGTTGAAGGCTTGAGATTGGATGAATCCAGAGGATGGTTTCACTTGGAGCCTGCAAAAGGAAGACTCGGGTGAAATCATTCCTTACTGTATTTTAGTTATCTATAATAAAAGAAACACTTGTCTTGTTCCTGATATTAATCTTCTTCATGCTTATGAGATCAATGTTATCATGTACATATGAATGGTTGTTTCAATTATATAACTAACTACCTTTCAATATGCTATGAAGTTGATTTTCTTATGATTCTTGGTCCATGTACTACTATGCTTCCTTAAATTGATTGCCTTTCAGGTTGAAGGATCGAAAGGAACTCCAACAGGGTTTGGACCTTGGTTGGATCTACCCAAACAAAGGACTCCCAGGTGCACCTCTCTTCATGTAGTTTGTTTATATTAGTATCATGGTTGTATGGAATGCTTGTTTTTCTTTGTAGATAACCCCTGCTCTGCTAGGGTATTGACCCAAGACCCTAGGGGACCTTTTGTCCCTAAACACTACTATTGATGAAGAAATCAAGAGAAAAAGACATGAACTTTTCCATATTTGAGTTATTTTCAAACATCAAAAGATTGATACTTTGTTTGATAGTGGCTCACAAGTAAATTTAATTTCTGAAGCAATTGTAAAGAAGTTTGGATTAGTGACTACACCTCACAAGAAACCATACCCATTAGGATGGTTAAATGATAAAGCACAACTACAAGTGACTAGACAATGCAAACTCAAGTTTTCTTTTGGGTCAGCATTTGTAGATGAGGTTGAGTTAGACATAAGTCCTTTGGATATATGTGGAATTGTTTTAGGAAGCCCTTACTTGTATGACAAAAAATCTATTTTCTATAGAGCTGAGAACAAGTATCTACTTGTTAAAGATGGAATTGAACACTTTGTAAGAGCTCATAAGCTCAAGAATAATTATACTGTGATAAACTCAGGGCAAATGAAACGAATGATAAATTCATGCAAACAATTCTTATTGATGGTTTCAAAGGAAAAGAAACCTGATAAAACCAATGTATTTGAGGGTTGTGATGCTGAACAACAAGCTGATTTAGAAAACGTTTTTTCAGAGTATGATATCTTGTTTCAAGAACCTAAAGGTCTGCCACCCAAAAAGGAAATAGTGCATGATATTATTTTGCAGCAAGATGCTCCATTTCCTAACATTGAAATGTATAGATTGTCTGCTTCAGAGAATGTAGAAATCAAGAAGCAGGTGCAAGAGTTTCTCGAGAAGGGGTTCATCAGACCTAGCACATCACCATGTGGGTCGCTAATCATTTTGGTGAGAAAGAAAGATGGCTCATGGAGAATTTGCATTGATTACCGAGCACTGAATAAGATAACAATAAAAAATCGTTATTCCCTTCCTCACATAGATGATCTTTTATATCAATTGAAAGAAGTTGTTTATTTTTCCAAGTTAGACTTGCATAGTGGATATCACTAGGTCAGAGTTGCAGAACAAGGTGCATGGAAGACTACTTTCAAGACAAAGCAGGGATTGTATGAGTGGTTGGTTATGCCTTTTGGCTTAACTAATGCTCCTACTACTTTCATGAGATTAATGAATGATGTACTCAAACCTTTTCTTGATGATTTTGTTATTATGTATCTAGATGACATTCTGATATTTACAAAAACATGGGAAGAACATTTAAATCATGTTAAATAGATGCTAGATGTTTTGAAAAGAGAAAAGCTTTATGTTAAACTCCCAAAACGTGAATTTGGCAAAACATATTTGAGTTATTTGGGACATATAGTAGGGGGTGGTGAATTGAAGATAGATCCCTCTAAAGTGGCAGTCAGTGTGAACTGGCCTAAACCCAAATTTGCTATAGAAGTTAGAAGCTTCTTAGGAATATCACAATATTGGAGAAAGTTTATTTCTAACTTTTCCTTAATTGCAGCTCCCTTACATGCTTTAACAAGATTGAACAAGGTGTTTTAGTGGGGAGGAAAACAGCAGAAAGCCTTCAACACCTTGAAAGAAAAGATTAGTACAACACCTGTACTAGCACTGGCTGATATTCAAAGACCATTTGAGATCCAAATGGATGCCAGTGACTATGTGATGGGAGAAGTGTTGACACAACATGTTAAACCCATATGTTATCATTCTAAGAAATTTAATTCTGCAGTAGTTAACTATCCTACATATGATAAAGAATTGTATGCATTAGTATAGAGTGTGAAAAAGTGGAAACATTACTTAATGGGCAAAGAGACAGTAATACGTACTAATCATAAACCACTTCAATATCTACACTCCCAAGCTAAATTGCATCAATCAAAACACTATAGATGGATGGGTTTTCTACAATAGTTTCATTTGGTCATTAGATATAAAAAGGGCATACACAATAGAGTTGTAGATATGTTATCTAGACCCATTATAAATGCATCTACTATACTTAAGCATAATTCGGTGTTACATGAGAGCTACACTGAACAATATGATCAAGATATAGATTTCAAAGATGTATATGCAACTTTAAGTCAAGGCAAACAAATAGAAGAATTGGATTATCATGTCAAGGACCGACTCCTATATCATTGTGGGAAGCTATGCATTCCACAAACTGAAAGATTAAAGATAATTCAAGAAGCACACACTTTTCTAATATCAAGTTACTTTAGGGTAAGTAAAATAGTTCCACAACTGCAAAGATTTTGTTATTGACCAAAAATGAATGAGACAGTTTCTAGATATGTAAGAGGGTGTACTATGTGTACTAAAAGCATGCCCAACAATAGAAAACTAGGATTGTACACTCCATTACCAGTTCCTTCTCACTGTTGGGAAAGTGTATTCATGGATTTTCTTGGAGGACTTCCTAAATCTAGGAAATGTCATGATTATTTATATGTTGTTGACATGGATAGGTTCCACAAAATGTGTCTTTTGATACCTTGTAATAAATAGATTACAGCTGAACAAACTGCAAAATTGTTCTTTCAACATGTATTGGTTTATTTTGGATTACCCACTTTCATTGTATCTGATTGAGACACTTGATTTCTGGGGAAGTTTTGGTCAAGTCTATGGGAACTGATGGACACCAAACTGAAGAAAAGCACAACTTTTCATCCATAACCGATGGCCAGATTGAAGTACTTAACAGGACGGTGATCCAGTTACTCAGGGGATATTACAGCAAGCATCCTAAGCTTTGGGATGAACATTTATGTTATGTGCAGCATGCTTACAGTATAGAAAAACATTATTCTACACATAGATCTCCTTTTGAGACCTGTTTTGGTTTCACACCAAGGTCTCCTTTGGATTTTGTCTTTGGTAAAGACACCATAGTTGAGGGACACAGTGATGTGGACAGGGAAACTAGGTTCATTGAACAAATCCAAGAGATCCACCAGGTAGTACAAGAACAACTGGAAAAGAGCCAAGCCAAATACAAACAAGGCATGACAAGCATTAGATGGAGCATAGTTTCCAAGTTGGTGACCAAGTCTGGCTGTATATTAGCAAGGGCAAAATGCAAGGTGAAGGTAAAAAGCTAAAGCCTATCATGTATGGACCTTTCAAGATAATTGAGAAAATTGGTGAGAATGCTTTTTGCCTTGATCTACCAGCTTACATGCACATCTACTCAGTTGTAAATGTAGATTTCTTGAGACTATTTGAACCTTCACTAATTGAAGATCCCGAAGAGCAGAGTCAATTTCCTTCTATTGATGACCCGTTACCTGAATATCTTAATGAATTGCAGGAAGACACAGTTCTGGACAGGAAGGTGAAGACGACATGTAGGGGAGATGTTGAGTACCTTAGAATTGCACTCAAGGGTTCAAAGTTGAGCAGTGAAAAATGGATAGAGATTGGAGAAGTGAGACAATTGTAACCTCACTTAGTCGATTCTTGAAAACCAACTTTTGGTGGTCCAAAAGATTTTATTCAGTGGGAAGGTCGTGATATGAATTGGATCCATGAAAATTATTAGATTTCTATGACTGTATCAAATTAGGATAGACTTCAAACTTGTGAACAAGAGCTATCAGGAAGACCTCTGGACAGTGGCAGTTTGTAGCCGGCAAGGAACAACGAGGACCTCGGTCAAAGCAAGTTGACTGAGGCCCATTGAGGCCGCGCAGGATGCAAAATAGTAGTTAGGAAGTCTGGATCAAAAAATGGAGGTTGTTTCTGATGGAAAAACCCCTCGAAATGGAAAGGCCTCAAGCGCTTGGTCACAACTGAAGCCAGAAAACTGTGGGAAGTACACTAATGTGAAAGGCAGGTCCCGCACTCCAAAACAGGCAGAATATCGGAGGTGTTTTAGGTAGTAAGTAGAATTTTCAGGAGACCCAACGATGTCATACAGTGAATGACGCATGCCTGGTGGATGAGAGAGAAAATCCCCTCTCATTGCGGGCTAATGTCCGAGCAAGTCAACTGTGCGATAAGAGAAAACACCGTAGGATCTGGGGGCTCCAGATCTAATGGTGAAGATTGTGCCTGATGAAAAACTAGATTTGATGAGAGAAATAAGCTTCAGCACATAAAGGTTAAAGTCCAATTAGACCACTGAGTTTCTGGATGAATCATTACACAGAGTAACCAAAATACTGAACCATTTGAGGAAGAGCTAGAGCAGTTTGTGAAAGGATAAGTGGCCACTTCCCTGTGAGATGTTATACAGTGATGATGAGATAGAGGTAGGTAATTCCAAGCAAGCAGTAGCAGGCAATCCAAAGGGGCAAAATTGGAAGCGAACAGTAAAGGACGTATTGTCTTTAAGCCATGAACAAACAAAGAACGAAAGGGGAGCACGGTAAGAAGAAGAGCGTGAGAAAAAAACACAGAAGAAGATGTAGAGAGCCGAGCTGACTTGCAAAGATAAGGCAGCATTGAGCAGATAGAAGGCTTGAGAGGCTCAAGCAATCCCTATGAGGATATTTGTCAGGAACTGAGTGCGAAATTGGACTCATCCCAATCAGACCAGTTGAGGTCAAGATTTGGTAAGGAATAGTCTGTGCACTCTAGTGGCTTGGGGAATCTAAGAACCACCCTACTAAGCATCATCTATTTTAGGAGACTCAAATTGAGCTCCTCATTGTAAAAGCTTTGCTAAAGACACAATAAAATAAGGCCACCACTGGAAATTTGGATCGAAGACGTAGCCCAGGAGGATTGGGTGAACTCCTTATTAATTTGTTGTGTTCTGTTTTGCTTGTTGTGTTTCTCTTACTATTTTCCATTTTCCAGTGTTTGTGTATTTTGCAATCTGATCGATCTGTTTCCTAAGATAACATAGACAAACACCAACACATGATTTTGTAATACCTCCATTCATTAATTAATTAACTGAGGTCACTCACGAGTGATTTTCATATCACTTCTTTTCTTAGACATAGACATGTGCATCCATCTCTATTCGTGCCTTAAAATCACTAAGACATACCTATTTATAGCTTTTTACATACAATCCCATGGTCCATGGACAATGGGTGTTGGCTATTTGGGTCTTGACCCAGCTTTGGAAGAATTATTTAGCTAAACAAATCCCAAAACTACTGGCCCTTTTGGCAATAACCCACGAAGCGTGGACTGAGGTCTCACCTGATGTAGCAGGTGAGGGTGCTGGAACCAGGTTTCCACACCCTAGGGGTGTCTTGGATGTGGGTTGGGGCTCACACACTATTTTGTAGCCTCGTGCTACACTAGATCCATGCAGATCGGAATACCCTTATCGTGCTTATTACAAATTGAACCACTTATCACTGGTTTGATCTAGTTAGGGTGATCTTTAAGCAAACAGTTATTACTTTTGGTTACTTTGCGAATCAAGATTAACCCATTTGATATGTATTCACATGCAAAAATCATAATAGTTCATTTATCATAAAAGAGTAAAGACACAAGTAACATAGAATTCAAAAAAAACTATCTTTATTATCAATCTTCAACCATACATCTAGATCCGCCCTACGTACTCAGCTATAGGGTTTCACGCACACAACTGTGGACTTTCCTGGCCTCTGTGCACATAGTTACAGAGCCACTATCCTCTATCATACTCCCTCCACTCGGACTTACAGACGCTTTTAGGCTATTTTCTTTAAGAACCCATTACGTTCCATATTTCAGAAGAACCACTTTCCTTCATAGAACCTTGCTCTATTTATACTTTCCCTTGGCTCACAATCCCTCCATGGGCTGACTCTATTGCTATTTCTTTACATTATTTTTGGGCCGACTACCCTTTGACTCAACCTACTATAGTTCGTGCTTTGCGCTTACTGTGGAGTCTTTTACCTTAATATTACCCAAAATTCTAGACTTCGCACCCCATACTTGTTCCACAAGGCTTGCGCTACCCAACATTCCCCCAACATAATCATTGTGACTCATCCTGAGTCACTAAGCTGGTGCATCCATTTTTGTACAAAGGTTGTTTAATAATATCTACGCAATGCATGTCTCTTCAACAAATTCCACGGCGGTCCATTGTACCAGTGCCACTCAAGCGTTGATGTATCCGTGTCTAATGGGTTCACCTGCTTAGAACAACACACTGCCTGCATCTATGGTATCTTTCCATCCATCATTGTAGAAATGGTAAATGCTTCATCAATCCATGGCTAAATGTGATCTTTAAGCTCTGCCTCCCTTTGTCATGCAATGTCCATTTGGGCCTTGAGAGCTTGAGCTTCCGTCATCTTAGCTAGCCATTGTGTGATAGTGACCATTTGTGCATCTCCGTGATCTATATCATAGACCTGCTCCAATGTGCATACTGTTAGCCTCCTGCTACAACAGGTATTCATCTTTCATGATCAGCGATTTTACATGCCAAATACGTCGTTCTTTGCATCCTGGAATGCTCCATATTTGTTCCATTTCCCTAGAAGAGGTTACGAGAGTGTGCCAGTCTAAATTCCACTACTTTGTTCCATTCTGATGAGCTAATCCATTTTTGATGAAGTTTTTAGTTAAGGGAAGGCCAAACAGCTTAATCTTGGCCTCCCTAGGTTTCAATTCCTGTTGTAGAATATAGAGAATCATTATCTGTCCAAACAGCTCAATCTTGGCAGATTCTTAGATAGGTAGAGAAGCAAGGGTGCTCAACAACCTAATCTGAGCCCCTGGTAGAAATAAGTGTAGATGTAGATAGGAGAACAGTGAAAAGAAAAAAGTTGAAAAGCTCGGTTTGCTAGTTCAAATGCACCGAAACCAAAAGAAGAAAAAATGCTAGGTAAGTAGGCTGGGTAGGTATTTTTGTGGTTGCAGAATCAATGATTGTGATCAGTTTTGTGTTTTCAAAGTGCTATATTTATTCAAATCACAAGTGCAAGGCAAAGGTCCATTCGGAGCAACTCAAGCGAGGCATGAATAATTTCCCCCTTCTTCCTCTTCCCCAAAATCACTCACTAACTTCCCCTAAAGAGGTCAAGACCTGCTTGACATCTCTCAGTCTCATCATTCTCCATATCAGTTGCCTTGGTAAAGATCTGCTTTACTCAAGGAATGTTCATACTTCCTCCAGGAGTCTCATTCCTCCTTAATAGCCTAAGATCTCACACTTAGCACTTTCCTATCATTTGTCATATTAACCACTAATTATATTATGTATCTCCCTATCTATTTCTCCCCCCTTACTAAAACTATGTTAAATAACTCCCCTACATACTTATCCCCTCCCCTTGGTTGAAAAATAACCATAAGTACAATTGGGAATTGCTAAGTTTGCCTGAAACATAGCAAGAACCTTCATTTTGCCCCTTTAAAACCATTTTCCAATGCAATGGACTCCTTCCAAAGCATGAAATTCCTCTTTTTAGGTTATCGAACCCCTTCTGAGGCCTCAAATACTTTTCAAAAGCATATATACCCTTCTTCCGATCACAATAACCCTTGCCGACTACCTTAACATTCTTCTGATCTCTTTGGACCCCCTCCGACGCGATATCGCAGTAAGATGTCTCAAGGCTAATGTTGCTTGTTTTCTGTCCTCCCCGATGGATGCTCCGCCGATGCCATTTCGCAATCGGTGTATCGCAATACTATATGCCACATATATATGCCCCTTCCCCTTTAGCCGATGCGATATCACAAGTCGGCAATCGGTGGTTGCAAGAGTCATGTTCCCGAAATGCATGCCGCTTCCTTTTGCTCCAATGCGACATTTCCATCGCATCAAGAGAGCATATCGCGTCACAAATACTTCCTCGCCGCATGCCTCCATTTATTCATATATTTCGTTTAAAACATGATTTATCATTAAGACATGTTTCACTACAAATTCATCGCAAATCGCAGCATTTCACTTATCGCTATCGGATCGCAAAAACATATAAGGCACCGCACCATCCAACACCCTGCCATGTCACCATGCTGACATCATCCACCGTACCAGGACCCATCGCTGACGTCATGCTAATGTCACTCGCCAAAGAAGGGTGTGCAAGCGCGAAAAAGCATCTTAGGAACCCTGAATTCAAAATCTGAGGCAGTTTTCGATGCGCGATTAGCGCTTAAGCGCTAAGCGCACATCACTATAGGAAATCGGCCAAATTGTGGAATCTTTTGATTCCTCAGCTGGTTTTGCGCCGAAAAGAGCAGAAAGGAGCCGATTTTGCAGTTTTTAGCATATCAGCATAAAGAGGGAGGCCCGATTCAGGCATTAAAGAGTATCAGAGCCAAAGCGAACGCAAAAATTTATGACAAAGAGTATCAGGATGCGACAAAGTGTATTAGTGTAAATCTTTCAGCGGCCCGAAGCAGGACAACATTAAAAAACCCTCTAGCAAAGTGAACAAAACAATAAATTCCATTAAAGAGCTCTCAAATCACACTTACTGCACATCAAACTCACGTAAGATCAGTGAACCAAAGCTCAAAGCACAGTTATTACAGAAGCACTGCACCAGGTCACCAAGGACACCATATTAACTCATTTTGATCCAGTTGCCTTTGGCGCAGCTTAAGAGATATTTACTTGTATTTATTTTCAGCACAATTTTAGGTTTAAAAAGGTTTTTTCCCGCAGACCTGTTTAGGTCGGTTGTAATAAATTTTTTTGGATACTTACCCTATATATACAGCCCTAAACACTGTAATAGGTGTGGTTTTTGTTGGTTGGATGTTTTGCTTAAGCAGAGACTCGCACTGTATATCTGATCATTTCTATAATCAAAGACTACTTACGAGCTTGGAGAATGAATTGTTTACTGTGTATAATGGTTGAAGAGTGTGAATTAGTCATCGGAGATTCCACAATAAGAAGATTTTTCTGCCAACGTTTCGAATCCCAACTGGGATTTTTCTTGTGCTGGTACATGACCCAATAAGTGCTTCTTACCTCTGTTTTCCATTCATAAATCATGGTCTAAACAATAGAAAGAAAGATTAGCTTAGAATTTGTTTAATTGCACTCTATGCTCAATTTCTGCTATTTCTTTATGTTTTTCATCTGTTTTAGGCATAAATATGAATTCCACATGGCTCATATTTTCCTAATTCACCATGTATGACAGTTATCCAGGGATTCTTAACTGCTCCTAGATAGAGCTCATTTTCCTTCCCTGTGTTAAGCTGATTGAGAGATTCTTAATTTCCTCTCATTCCTTACATTTCACTCCATCTCTTCAGCTTGAAGGTTGTTTCATGTGCAGCTACCTTGCTCCACATTCCTCTTGTGATCAAGAAAGCATACCTGCGGTCCTACTCCTTGAATCCCTTCCCAATGGTTTGAAACTTATCACTCTATGCATGCCTCTCTGCTTGAAAGCATCTTCCTTCCATTCAAACACCATAAAAACATAAACAAAACCCATTGAACCCAATAACTAGCCTAAAATTATCATCAACAAAGCTAAATCATCAAGAGAGAGCCCTCTCTGATTGCAGGTGGGCTAGAACCTGCAATCCAAAGATTGGTTTGTGGTTACCTCTGCCGTATCCCTTCAGGAGCTTAGGGACAACCTAAGTGATAACATAATGGCGACTCCACTGGGGAACTCCTCAGATAATCTCACAAAACGAGTCCGAAGCTCTACAGAGGAAGAAACTGACCTTTAAAAGTTTCTGTGTAACCTGTATTGTTAGAAAAATTCCCAAAAAACAAGTTAGAAGCTGGCTCCCAAAAAGCATTCGCGTCATACAAGATCAAATCCAGATCCAAATCCCCCAGCTGTCTTGGAAAACCCCAATATACTTCCTAAGATCCTTAGAAAACAAGAGCAACAAGAAGGTTTGACTACTTCTAGTCCTAAAACAGTTCAGCATAGCCCTTTTTCAACCCCTGTCAAAGTTTTATTTCGTTCAAACCCTACTTCCCCTTGTTCATCATCTACTTCTCCAAACACTGTTTCCACACCTCTGTTTACTACACATACCCCTATTTCTACTCCGATTATCCTAGTTACTCCAGTTGTTCCACTTGTCCCTGTTGTTCTACTTGTCCCTGTTAATATGGCTAATAGATATGCCCCTTTACAGCTGCCTGCAAATCCCAGGGCTATGCCTCAGGATTACCAGACGAAAATAACTTATTTTGATGGCACAAATGCCTACACATCCCTTCACCACCCGAAGAAAATGCAGGACTACTTTGAGAGCTATGAGATTGACGATGATAGTGTGAGAATGAAAAGTTTGGCTCAAAGTTTAACAGACGACGTTAGGACTTGGTTTAGAGCACTCCCAGCCAATTCCATAGGAGACCCAGAAGCCTTATACTAGTCATTTATTAAAAGATGGGAGAAGAAGAAAGACCCCTTGCACATATTATCTGAGTATGACACTATCAAAAGAGGCCCTCAGGAGACGGTTTTGGACTACTGTGCAAGGTTCAATAATGTTTATAATGCAACACCACAGAACTTAAGACCTCCACCTGATCTTGCTTTGTACAAATTCCCTGATGGTTTTGATGTTGAAATGGCTTATCAGTTAAGGGAAAGAGCCCCTCAAAGCCTTGCAGAAATGCAAAATGTTGCTGTTAGTGTGGAGGTGAACCTAATTGCCAAAGGAAACAGAGCTAGAACCGAGAGAAGAACTACCTTTAAGGAAGAACCCTCAGCCTTAGACCAGAAGTTACATGTTATTATCAATGGCATGCATTGGCTAGGAGATAGAGTAGAAAGTGTTGAAAGGAAATCATCATGGGAAGGACAACAGCCCAACACCATAAGGAACACAAACTTCAGGAAAAATCAAACCACAAATGTTGGAAGGGCTAGTCCCGACCATGATATTAGGTCTCCTTTCCAAGAAAACTATGCAGAGGCATCCACATCCAGTGAGCCCACAGAAGAGACTCGCATGAACTTGATAGATTCGAAAAATGAGTAGCAAATCTTTCTCACTCAAGAAGAACAAGACTACCCTGATGTAAAACAATTTTAGACCAAGACGGGAGAGTCTTTTGACTTTAAACAAGGCTATGATTCTGCTATATATGAGGTCCACAAACAATATAAGCTGAGAACAAGAAACATTGAAGTCCTTGCACCAACCAAAGCAAAGGACAACAAACAACCCAATGAGATTAAAGGCAAGATTGTCAAAATAGAACTAGCTGATATTTCTGTCACAAACCACATCAAGTAACCGTAGAGGACATAACAGACATACAACCTCCTATTGATTAGCCTCTGCCTCCTTATTCCTCAAAAGAAATTTTGAACAGCTCTCCAAAAAACCTTCCCAAAACAGACATACCGCAAACTGTCATTCACCATAACATAGACAATCCAAAGGAAAACACAGAGAGTATTCTTGAAAAGGAAAAATCTGCTACTACCAACACAAAGATTCCATTGGAAAAACCATTTAATTTAGAAGCAGAGATTGGTAAACTTAACATATCCATCCCCCTCTCGGAACTTGCCAAAAATGATGTGTACAGGCAACAAATTCAAAGGTCACTTCAATTACCAGAGATCAGGGATGATGTAAATGTTTTAGATGATACCCCTGAGCTGTTGTTTGGTCTAGAAGTTAATGGAAAAACAACATATGGATTTGTTCCACCCTTTTATGTCAGTCTGCACATGCATGACAAAATCTTGCACAATGCTATGTTTGACTCAGGTGCCTCACATAATCTTATGCCCAAAGTTGTAATGGAAAATCTAAACCTTGATGTCACAAGACCCTACAAAGATCTATACTCCTTTGACTCAAGTCAGGTCAAGTGTTTAGGCTTAATCAAAAACCTTTGTGTGTCTTTAGTCCAATTTCCCAACAAGACAATCCTAATGGACGTAGTAGTTGCTGACATTCCAACAAAATATGGCATGCTCCTATCAAGATCATGGGGAGTAAAACTCCAAGGATCCCTCCAACTCAACCTCTCTTATGCCACTATTTCTGTCTTTGGGCAACCAAAGATATTGTATAGAGAAACACTCATGAAGTATGTGGTGAGTAGTGAGGAGAAGCCCCAAAATTTTCCAATTTACTCAATCCATTCTGATATGGATTCATTTATTCTTTTTAATGATGACAGCAATCCTCCAACTAATGAGAAGCCTTTAGCTTCAGAGCTAGAAACATGCATCAACGAGGAATCGGTTGCCCATACCCCTAAAATTGTTACAACAATCAAAGCAACCAGCAAACAAGAAGAACCACCCCAAACAAAAATTTTAAATCTGCCCAATCCTAAAATGGTCGAAACTCTTAATACAAACCACAAGCAAGAAATGACATGGTATTTGGAGTTTGATGGTTCTGTCAACAAATTAGGAGTAGGGGTATGTGCATGGATTCACAATACACATGACAATCATGTAGAAGGCCATGCCTACAGACTAAATTTCAGATGTACCAACAACATGGCAGAGTACGAAGCTCTCCTCTTAGGCGTAAAATTGCTCAAAGTTCTAGGGGCTAGAAAAGTGTCCATTCTAGGTGACTCCGATCTAATCATACAACAAATGAAAGGCAACTTTGTTACCAATGACAATAGAATGAGGGCCTATGGGACTGCTGGACAGAAATACTCAATACCTTCACTGAATCCGAGCTTGCCAAGATTTCTAGAAACCATCATATTCATGCGCACAGCCTAGCCACTTTTGCTAGCACATGCAAACTTCCCTTTGAGCCAAATCACCATTTTACTGCTGAAATAAAACATAGGCCCACTGTTCCTAGCAATATTAGAGATTGGAAAGTATTTGAAAATGATGCCCAGATTAACAATTTCCTCACTCTTGAGGGCGAGTTTTCAAATTTAAACATTGACATGGAGGCCATGAACAATTCCCAACAACAAACAAATGAAAATCAGCAGGTTGTAACAGTTGCAACAGCAAAACAAATCTTGAATCCAACTGTCTTCGACAATGCAAACATAGAACACCTGAAACAAATGCATTTAGAGGAAACAGCAAAAGCAAAGGTTGAGTTCATTAATCTAAAGAACAATTTTTTACCTGCTGGCCTTACTCCATTAGAAGACATGTTTGATGACAATGATGTGCGCAAAAAGCCAAAAATGGAGCCTTTAGATGCTGCTATAGAAGAACACAACATAGGGACAGCATAAAAGCCCAGAATGATCAAATTGTCTAAAAATCTACCCCCTGATCAAAAACCAAAGTATGTGGATTTGTTCAAAGAGTTCCAAGATGTATTTTCTTGGAGTTATGAGGACTTGAAGTCCTATGGCACCTCAGTGATTCAACATACCATTCCCTTAAAACCAAATCAAAAACCATTCAATCAGAAACTTAGAAGAATAAACCCTATGCTTCTTCCCCTCATTGAGAAGGAAGTGAAGGCAATGTTTGAAGCATGTATTATAGCACCCATCAGATTTTCTGAATGGGTATCCAATCTGGTTCCCACAAGGAAAAAATTAGGTGAGATCAGACTGTGTGTAGACCTGAGAAACTTAAACCAGGTCTCCTTAAAAAACCACTACCCTTTGCCCAAAATGGACCACATCCTACAAAGAGTAGTGGGCGCATTTAGAATTTCTTTACTAGATGGATTTTCAGGATTCAGTCAAATACTTGTTCACCCGAATGACCAAGACAAGACAACCTTTACCAGGGGAACATTTAAGTATGTTAAAATGCCTTTCGGTCTAAAAAATGCTGGTGATACCTTTCAAAGGGCAATGGATATTGCATTTGCCAAGGAAATCCATGACTTCTTTGTTGTTTACCTTGATGACCTAACCCCTTTCTCCAAATCTGATCAAGAGCACCTTAAGCATCTAAGACAAATTTTCATGACATGTAGGAAATATGGCATTTCCTTGAACCCCAAAAAATCCTTGTTTGGCCTTGAGGAAGGCAAGTTGCTAGGCCACATTATTTCAAAAGACGGTATCAAAATTGACCCAGAAAGGATCCAAGCCATCCTCAAAATTCCTTACCCAAGAAACATAAAAGAGTTGCAAGGATTCCTTGGAAAAATCAATTTCTTAAGGAGATTTATCCCAAACTTAGATGAGCTGATAAGACTATTGAGAGACATGTTAAAAAAAGATGCTAAGGTAAAATGGTCTCAACCAAGAAATCTTTTGAGAGTATCAAAGCTGCCTTGACTCAAATGCCTGTACTCACAAGTCCACAATTTGACAAGGATTTTATCATCTTTTCCTTCACTTCAGAGCACACGATAGATGTTGTCCTTCTGCAAAAGGATGATCAAGGAAATGAAAAGCCTATTGCATTTTTCATCCGAGCCTTAAGAGATGTACCCTTGAAATACCAAATCATGGAAAAGAAGGCCTCTGCCCTTGTTAAGGCCATTAAAGAGTTCAGAATTTACAGTTTATGCTCCCATGTGATTGCCTATGTCCCAAACTCTGTTGTAAAAGACATATTAACTCAAGAGGGACTTGAAGGCAAGAGAGGAAAGTGGATTGCCAACATTCTTGAATATGACATAGAAATTAAACCTGCCAAGCTGATAAAGGGACAAGGTTTAGCCAAACTCATGTCCGAAACAAATCTTCAAGCCTTAGATATTAACCAACTGGACAATAAACATGAGCTGGCGACTCCACAGATCAGTGAAACCTTTTTGCAATCCCCATGGTATGCCGATATATGCTTTGTATTGTTAAACCTGTGTGCTCCCCCAGGATTGTCCGGAACCAAGAAAAGATTTTTGAAGATGAAAGCATCAAAGTTTTGTGTCTTAGATGGTGCCCTGTTTTGGAAAAATCATGAAGGCATATTGCTCAATTGTTTGACAATAAATGAAACTAACAACATCATGAAGGAATTTCATTCAGGGGACTGTGGAGGACATTTATATTTGAAGTCCGCTGCTGACAAAATTTTACAGGCTAGTTATTATTGGCCCTCTCTATTCGCAGATGTTAGGAGATTTGTTGTTTCATGTCACAAATGCCAAATCTTTGAAGGAAAAAGAAAATTTCTCCCTTTGCCCCGCAAGCCCGTCTCAACCGAAAAACCTTTTCAACAATGGGGTCTTGACTTCATAGGTTAAATCCATCCCTCTTCTTCAGGCCAGCACAAGTGGATTTTAACAGCCACCGACTATTTCACCAAGTGGATTGAGACCATCCCATGTAGGCAAGCCAATGACTCCACTATTATCCAATTCCTGGAGGACAATATCCTTTCCAGATTTGGCTGCCCTGAGAAAATCGTCACTGACAACGCTGCTGCCTTCAAATCCAAAAAGATGATCAACTTCTGCCATAAATTTCACATTACCTTAGGCCACTCTTTAGCTTATTATCCTCAAGGTAATGGCTTAGCCGAATCATCCAACAAAAGCCTCATCAACATCATAAAGAAAGTGCTGGAAGAGAACAAAAAGAGTTGGCATAGGAAGCTCACAAATGCCCTATGGGTAGACAGACTTTCAACCAAGAAATCCATTGGGATGAGCCCTTATGAGCTAGTATATGGCATGGAAGCCAGATTTCCTTCATCTTTGGGCATTCCTACTATCAAACTGTTACAGGAGATTCAGGTTGAACCAAATGACATTCAAAGAAGAATTAATTAGACCATTCACCTTCAACAAACCAAAGAGAAAGTGTATGACAGAGCCCAAATTTTGCAAGAGAAGCTCAAAAAGATGTTTGATAAGAGGGCTAAGGCGGAGGATTTCTACATTGGTGACAAAGTTCTAAGATGGGACTCACGAAGAGAAGACAAGGGAAAGCATGCCAAGTTCGATTTTCTATGGAGAGGTCCATTTATTGTCAGCGTTGTGCAAGGCAATAACACATATTTTCTCAAATCTATGGATGGAAGCACAGCTGAAGAAGGCCCTGTAAATGGCCGAATGTTAAAGCATTATCATGATCCCTTTTGTTGAGCGTCAGTAGGCAATTTTATATCTGTACATATATGTTTGTATATATCAGCACTTTCTCTAATTTTTTTGTGTAATAGTCTGAATGATAGAACATGCAGAAGAAAGAAGACAGTGTTTTACAGTTCACAAGGAATTCAATTGAGGAAAAGTGTTGTTCTCATTCCAAAGTTTCCATTATCTAACAGACAGCACTGAAAAGTTTCAAGTTAAAGCAAAAATAGAAGATCAAGGCAGTATGACCTGTTGTTCTTGGCTTTTCATGAGGAAAAGTCATCCCCAAGTGGAGCCACTGTTAGCCTCCTGCTGTAGCAGGTATTCATCTTTCATGATCAGCATTTTTACATGCCAAATACGTCGTTTTTTGCATCCTACAATGCTCCATATTTGTTCCATTTTCCCTAGAAGAGGTTATGAGAGTGCGCCAGTCTAAATGCCACTAATTTGTTCCAATTTGATGAGCTAATCCATTTTTGACGAAGTTTTCAGTTAAGGGAAGGCCAAACAACTTAATCTTGGCCTCCCTAGGTTTCAATTTCCTGTTGTAGAATATAGAGTATCATTATCTGTCCAAACAGCTCAAGCTTGGCAAATTCTTAGATAGGTAGAGAAGCAAGGGTGCTCAACAGCCTAATCTGAGCCCATGGCAGAAATAAGTGCAGATGTAGATAGGACAACAGTGAAAATAAAAAAGTTGAAAAGCTGGGTTTGCTAGTTCGAGTGCACCCAAACCAAAAGAAGAAAAAAATGCTATGTAAGTAGGCTGGGTAGGTAGTTTTGTGGTTGCAGGATCAATGATTGTGATCAGTTTTGTGTTTTCAAAGTGTTATATTTATTCAAATCACAAGTGCAAGGCAAAGGTCCATTTGGAGCAACTCAAGCGAGGCATGACTAATTTCCCCCTTCTTCCTCTACCCTGAAATCACTCACTAACTTCCCCTAAAGAGGTCAAGACCTACTTAACATCTCTCAGTCTCATCATTCTCCATATTAGTTGCCTTGGTAAAGATCTTCTTTACTCAAGGAATGTTCATACTTCCTCCAGGAGTCTCATTCCTCCTTAATAGCCTAAGATATCACACTTAGCGCTTTTCTATCATTTGTCATATCAACCACTAATTCTCTTATGTAGCTCCCTATCTATTTCTCCCCCCCCTATTAAAACTATGTTAAATAACTCCCCTACATACTTATCCCCTCCCCTTGGTTGAAAAATAATGATAAGTACACTTGGGAATTACTAAGTTTGCTTGAAACATAGCAAGAAACCTCATTTTTCCCCTTTAAAACCATTTTCCAATGCAATGGACTCCTTCCAAAGCATGAAATTCCTCTTTTTAGGTTATCGGACCCCTTCCGAGGCCTCAAATACTCTTCAAAAGCATATATACCCTTCTCCCGATCGCAATAACCCTTGTTGATTGCCTTAACATTCTTCCGATCTCTTTGGACCCCCTCCGACGCGATATCGCAGTCGGAGGTCTCAAGGCTAATTTTGCTCGTTTTTTGTTCTCCGCGATGGATGCTCCACCGATGCCATTTCGCAATTGGCATATCGCAATACTATATGCCACATATATATGTGATCCAGACATAAACATGAACGCAATAGATTACAGAGATAACCATATACACAAAGATGTAGCGGAAATAATACTTCATTTCATTAATGGAAAATACTGAAATATGCTTACAACCAGAAATGGAAATAAACCAGCTAGGGCGATGGCAACTTATCTCTGAGAAGAGATGTGTGGCTACATGCCTTCTGAACCATGGTTACCAATGAGGCTCGAAGGCCTATTTATTGTTGAGAAACAATGGAAAACCCTTCACATTCCAAAACCTGACCCTAGAAGATGAAACGCCAAATTGTGGGCCCCGTTTTTGGGTAAGTTGGTACATCAACTTCCCGAGGTCGCGAATTGGTCTTATTATCTCCGTTTGATGCGCATGATATCCCGTTGGAAAGATTTCCCCGAGGACTACGACGGAAAAGACAATTTTTATCAAAAAAATCATTGTCGATAGATTTCCCAAAAAATGTTGTTTAGGGCCTCAAAACGGCTCCGGAAGTTTAGGACCCGAAAAACTGCTAAAAATAGTAAACTGTGCTATAATTAAGGAAACTGAAAAAACTGAAAGAAGCACTAGAGGGGATCCAAGTGGAATTAACGGGTGGCCACCAATATCCACCTGGATCATTCCTCCCCCTTAGGAAGCAATGGTCCCCATTGCGTTGAGTTCCTCCATGAGATGAGGGAACTTCTGTTGCACTTGGTCCCTCGTGAGCCACTTGCCCTGGTGAAGGAGTTGTCCTGCATTGAAAACTCGATATAGTTGGATATTCTACTGGCAAGTGTGCTTGATCTGTGTGTCCATGATCCAATCAGTTGCAGCTTGTTCCATGCAAGCTGGATTTAACTTTGTGGGTGTGAGTTGTTCTCAATGTCGGACGTGTCTAGTAATGGCGGAAAGTATGGCCGAAGGCGGTCGACATTGAACACCGGATGCAGGCCAAGGAATGGGGG
>APFE030597274.1:48917-84581 GCA_000404065.3 Pinus taeda
TGGACCAAAATGTACCGAGGAACCTGCTGCCCCGATCTGAGATGATAGACTGTGGGATCCCAAAGTGTACCCACACTCGTTCAAAGAAGAGTTTAGCAGTGGCTTCTGCTGTGATATTCTTCTTGCAGGCCGCCATAATGGCCATCTTTGAGAACATGTCGACGACCACAAAAAACACAGTCATTTCCATGCTTAGTGGAAGGAAGGCCTGACATGTAATCCATGGAGATGGATTCCCAAGGCCGATTAGGGGTAGGCACAACGGGGTATAGAGGCCTTGCTTCTTAATGGTCGGTTTGGCAATGGCACAGGCAGTACATGATCGGATGTACTTTCCAACATCCTGTCGAAGATTCGGCCAATAGAAATAATTTTGCAGTACTGCCACTGTTTTCTCGACCCCGAAATGCCCAGCAGCCCGACTGTAGTGTGCTTCCCAAATCATCTTGGCACGCTCGCTTGAAGGAACACAGAGGTGACCGAGGTGGCATAATAGGGCATCCTGGAGGTGAAAACCTGCAACCTGCCGACCCTCCAAGAGTGTCTGGTATGTGTGGCCGAATTCTGGGTCGCTTTTGTAGAGAAGTGGCCAATCAGAAGTCTCATGCCTGCAAGAGTTGAGCACGGTGGTTAGTGCCATGATCGGTGGTCGACTGAGGCAATCTGCAACATTATTGGTGCTGCCCTTTTTATACTTGATATTCAAGTGAAACTGTTGCAGGTATGTAGACCACTTCTGATGGCGATCATTCTGCAATTTCCCTTGGGTCTGTATGAACTGCAGAGGTCGGTGGTCTGTGTGGATGACCGTTTCCTTCCCCAAAATGTAATGCTTCCATTGTCGGCAGGCCTGTACAATGGATACATCTCTTTATCATAATTGGGGTACTTCCGGACTGTGTCTGAAAGTGTTTCATTGTGATATGCCACTGGATGTCCATGTTGAGTAAGGACTGCCCCAATAGCATAGTCAGAGGCATCTGTCTCGACCTAAAATGGTTGTTGTAAATCTCGTAACGCGAGCATGGTGCCATGCAGAGGCGATCCTTCAACTCCCCGAACGCCTTCTGTTGAGATTCAGACCAAAAGAATTTTGCTTTCGCCCCGCCCTTGGTGACTTGACTCAAGAGCCAAGAAATATGAGAAAATCCCAACACAAACCTGCGGTAGAAGTTGGCAAGACCTAGAAAGCTGCGGAGCTCTGTTAGAGTGGTTGGAGAGGGCCAATCCCGAATGACTTGGACCTTGGCTGGATCGACATGCACCCCCTGTTCATCAATGATGTATCCCAGATACTGACCCTCGGCCATGCCAAAAGTGCATTTCTCCAAATTGGCACATAGCTTGTGTTGCCGCAGTGTTTGGAGAACCTGTCGGATGTGGTGAAGGTGCTCTTCCCAACTCTGGCTAAAGATCAGAATGTCATCCAAGTATACTACTACAAAGGAGTTGGTGAATGGCCGCAAGATGTCATCCGTTAGCCTCATAAAGGTTGCAGGAGCATTCGTCAATCCGAAAGGCATGACCAACCATTCGAAGAGGCCCTCCTTGGATTTGAAGGCAGTCTTCCACACATCTGAGGGCTCGATCGGTACCTGGTGATATCCTGACTTCAAATCAATCTTGCTGAAATATTTTGCCCCCTTTAGCTAGTCCAGGAGGTCATCAATCCGTGGGATCGGGTACCTATTACAGACAGTGATCTTGTTCAGTGCTCGATAGTCAATACAGAGTCTCCAAGTCCCATCCTTCTTCTGTACCAACACAATTGGGCTCCCGCAAGGCGATGAACTCGGACGAATGTGGCCTTTCTGTAGCAGCTCCTGAATCTGCCTCTTGATTTCATCATTCTCCAGAACGGAGGGCCGATAAATTGGTCCATTGGGTAGCGGCACACCTGGGGTCAGATCGATGGAGTGCTTGACCTGACAGTGTATAGGAACCCCTACGGGGGAGGTGAAGATGTCCTCGTACTCCTCCACGACCTTGTCCATCTGTAGTTGTCGTGCAGAGGGGTCCTGTTTGGAGGTTGTGGTCACCGTCTTCTTCTTTCCTTGAGGGCGTATCATCAGGAAAGCAAATTTTCCAGTTTTGGAAATGAGCTTACTGCATTGTTTTGCAGTAATCAAAGAGATGGCAATAGGCAGTGCTACCTCTGGTATCCTGTACACAATTTGTTCCAATGTATAATAACAGCACGGGCCTTGATTCATACATAGCATGTCGCTTCCACAAGTATGGTTGTCCAATAATACATCACAAACTTCAAGGGGAGCAATGTCACACAATACCTCATCTGTGAAGGGCTTGATGTTGTATGGAAGGCGACATTGTTGGCTCACGCGAAGATCCCATCCTTGGTGCAGCCACCCAATGGTGTACGGTTGTGGATGTGCCGTGGTCGGTAAGCCCAACCGCTTCATGACCTCTGCCGAAATGAGGTTCTTTTGGCTCCTACTATCGACAATGAACTGTAGTGGGGAGCCCATTACCCACATCTGGGAGTGGAAGAGAGACTCCTCCTCCTCTGGATCTTCAGGTTCATTTTTCTGGATCTTAGCAATGGCAACAGTGGCGTTCGGATCCGCATCAATGATTTGTTTCCCTTTGTCATTCCCCTTGTCGGGTTCTGACTCAGAGTTGGAACTTGCACCTGATTCTGAAACCTTTAGCTTAGCCACCAGTGACTGCTTCGCCCGACACTCACTTGTGTTGTGAGTGGAGCTCTTATGGAACTCACACCATTTTCCCATGTCCTTTTTCGGCTTTGCAACACTGTTCTTTGCTTGTAGTTTTGGCGGGTTGTCTTGGGTTGCCCCACCTTGGCTTCATCCTTTGTTCTGTGGTTTCAGGGCACCTTTCCCTTGCTTTGGATTCGCAGATCCAAAGTCTCACTTCTTTTGTTTAAACTTTTGCTTGATCTTACGGCATATTGGTATGCTATGCCGAGAGAGGAGATGTTCAGGAATTCCATTTCTTCCTGGATGTACTTGTGCAGGCAGTCGCAATACTTGAGTATCAAATGCTGCTCCGAATCCTTGATACCCAACTTTGTGCGAAGGGTATGGAAAAGATTGGTGAACTCCGGCACATCTTGATCCCTTCCCTGCCGCAGCGTGGTCCACTTTATGTATTCATCCTCTATAGCTTCCAACAGTTATTGCTCCTTAATGCGCCTCCAGAATGAATTACAGGGTGTGTGGCTGAATATAGTGAGCTTAGTTTCATCCTTCTGCTCGCAGTAGTTTCCACCGTCCTTGACATGGGGGACTTGAGAAGAGCGAAAACAATCTTTTCCGACTTGAAAATTCATGAACAGAACATAACTCTCTATAATTTATCCATTATCTACATCATCTGCATCTATCTGACCCTCGAATATGGGGATTTCAAAATTAACTTGTACCTTAAAGGGCATGGCATTTCCAGAGTAGCTGCTAGAAGCCGATGCGTCACTTTTGGGTAGCCGCTGAAGGATTTGGGCAAAGCTGTCCATCATTGCATTCCGTTGTCGCTCGAGGGCTTCTTCGAGCAAGATTTTGATAGGATCTCCTACTCCCTCGTCTTTCTTCTCATCCGCCATGGGAGGCCGTCAGGATCTGCGAGGCTGGCCTTGCAAAGGTTCGACCAGCTCAAGCCCTAACTCCTTATATCCTGACCTTGTTGGGGACATGCAAAGAAAAAAACTGAGAAAAAGCATACCGCTCTGATACCACTGATCCAGAATTAAACAGGAACGCAACAGATTACAAAGATAACCATATACACAAAGATGCAGCAGAAATAATACTTCATTTCATTAATGGAAAATACTGAAATATGCTTACAACCAAAAATGGAAATAAACCAGCTAGGGTGATGGCAGCTTATCTCTGAGAAGAGATGTGTGGCTACATGCCTCTGAACCATGTTACAATGAGGCTCGAAGGCCTATTTATTGTTGAGAAACAATGGAAAACCCTTCACATTCCAAAACTTGACCCTAGAATATGAAACGCCAAATTGTGGGCCCCGTTTTTGGGTAAGTTGGTACATCAACTTCCAGGGGTCGTGAATTGGTCGTATTATCTCCGTTTGACGCGCATGATAGCCCATTGGAAAGATCTCTCCGAGTACTATGACAAAAAAGATGAATTTTGTCAAAAAACTCGCTAGCGGTAGATTTCCAAAAAAACGTCGTTTAGGGCCTCAAAACGGCTCCGGAAGTTTAGGACCCGAAAAACTGCTAAAATAGTAAACTGTGCTATAATTAAGGAAACTGAAAAAACTGAAAGAAGCACTAGAGGGGATCCAAGTGGAATTAGCGGGTGGCCACCAATATCCAACTGGATCAATATGCTCCTTCCCCTTTAGCCAATGCGATATCACAAGTCGGCAATCGGTGGTCGCAAGAGTCATGTTCCCAAAATGCATGCTGCTTACTTTTGCTCCGATGCGACATTGCCATCGCATCAAGAGAGCATATCGTGTCACAAATACTTCCTCGCTGCATGCCTCCATTTATTCATATATTTCGTTTAAAACATGATTTATCATTAATACATGTTTCACTGCAAATTCATCACAAATCGGAGCATTTCACTTATCGTTATCGCATCGCAAAAACATATAAGGCACCACACCGTCCAACGACCTGCCACGTCACCCCGCTGACGTCATCCGCCATACCAAGACCCACCGCTGACGTCACCCGCCAAAGAAGGGTGTGCAGGCACGAAAAAGCATCTTAGGAAGCCCGAATTCAAAATCTGAGGCAGTTTTCGATGCGTGACTAGCGCTTAAGTGCTAATCACGCATCGCTGTGGGAAATGGGCCAAATTGGGGAATCTTTGGGGAATCTTTTGATTCCTCAGCTGTTTTTGTGCTGAAAAGAGCAGAAAGGAGCCAATTTTGCAGTTTTTAGCATATCAACATAAAGAGGGAGGCCTGATTCAGGCATTAAAGAGTATCAGAGCCAAAGCAAACGCCAAAATTTATGACAAAGAGTATCAGGATGTGGCAAAGTATATCAGTGTAAATCTTTCAGCGGCCTGAAGCAGGACAACATTAAAAAACCCTCTAGCAAAGTGAACAAAACAATAGATGCCATTAAAGATCTCTCAAATCACACTTACTGCACATCAAACTCACGTAAGATCAGTGAACCAAAGCTCAAAGCACAATTATTACAGAAGCACTGCACCAGGTCACCAAGCACACCATATTAACTCATTTTGATCCAGCTGCCTCTGGCGCAGCTTAAGAGATATTTACTTGTATTTAATTTCAGCACAAGTTTAAGTTTAAAAAAGTTTTTTCCTACAAACCTGTTTAGGTCGGTTGTAATAAATGTTTTTGGATACTTACCCTATATATATAGCCCTGAAAAATGTAATAGGTGTGGTTTTTGTTAGTTGGATGTTTTGCTTAAGCAGAGACTCGCATTGTATATCTGATAATTTCTATAATCAAAGACTGCTTACGAGCTTGGAGAATGAATTGTTTACTGTGTATAATGGTTGAAGAGTGACTGTGGAATTATTGTGCTGGTACATGACCCAATAAGTGCTTCTTACCTCTGGTTTCCATTCATAAATCATGGTCTAAACAACAGAAAGAAAGATTAGATTAGAATTTGTTTAATTGCACTCTATGCTAAATTTCTGCTGTTTCTTTATGCTTTTCATCTGTTTTAGGCATAAATATGAATTCCACATGGCTCATATTTTCCTAATTCACCATGTATGACAGTTATCCAGGGATTCTTAACTGCCCCTAGATAGAGCTCATTTTCCTTCCCTTTGTTAAGCTGATTAATAGATTCTTAATTGCCTCTCATTCCTTACATTTCACTCCATCTCTTTAGCTTGAAGGTTGTTTCATGTGCAGCTACCTTGCTCCACGTTCCTCTTGTGATCAAGAAAGAATACCTGCGGCCCTACTCCTTGACTCCATGCCCAATGGTTTGAAACTTATCACTCTATGCATGCCTCTCTGCTTGAAAGCATCTTCCTTCCATTCAAACACCATCCAAACATAAACAAAACCCATTGAACCCAATAACTAGCCTAAAATCATCATCAACAAAGCTAAATCATCAATAGAGGGCCTTCTCTGATTGTAGGTGGGCTAGAACCTGCAATCTAAAGATTGGTTTGTTGTTACCTCGGCTGTATCCCTTCAGGAGCTTAGGGACAACCTCAGTGATAACACGTACCTCAACTTCAACGTGCTGAATGGTGGGGTCCTCCTGGAGAGATGTAAGTAGGCCAATAGACTGATCCAAAAGTCCTAAATATTGTTGGACCGTGCTTCGCATGGTTTCCATGGCCTCTTGAATTTCCACACGACGGTTTCCATCATCAGGCCGGGGTTGCTATGCTTAGAGTTGAAGCTCTACAATCTATAGGGCAAGCTCCCCTTGTGTTCTTGCAGCCTCTTCCCGGAAAGTGTAGACTTCTATGGCCATGTGTTGAACCTTGGTCGAACTTGAAAGATCCTTAGGGATAGCTACCCTCAGAACTGTGTGGCATGCTTCTTTGATGGGTTGTTTGACATTGCTATACCGCTTGACCTAGACAGCATGCTTAAGATTGACCTGTTCGATCTCAACTTTCTACTCTCGTAAAGTGTGGAGGGTGCATCCTTCCCTAGTGCAGAGTTCACTAGTGAGCCCATCCTATAATTGAAAAAGTATGCTACTAAGTAGAGCGGCCAGATCTAAATCCCAACTACCCTCATCCCTGGGTCTGGTAATAGCAGTGGTTAGCAATGTTACAATGTTCGGTGTGGGTGTGCCCATTAGTAGCTCAGTCATACCTGTGTTGTTAGCGAGGTGAACCTTGCCTAGAGATTGTGCCTACAATGTTTCCAACTACTTCTGGATTTCACCAACACAGTTGTCTATTCTGTAAGTAGAGCAGGCAGTGAAGAGCTTGTTGTGAATTCATTTTCCAACCCCTTTGTTACTTTGTAATTTTTAATGATACTTGGTGGGTGCTCCCATCGCAACCATTTGACCTGTTCTCAAGGAGCCTGAGTGTACATCTCTTGTGCAGGTTCCAATTCCTGTGCTACCGTAGTCTCTTCGGCTAGCGTGTTCTGAGAAAACACTTGTTGTGAAGTGAGCTATTGTTCTTGTTGTACTTTCTCTACCATATGTTGGAGCCACTGGTGTTGTTCCTTCCCCTATTGCTTGGCAGTGAGTTGGTCTAGGATGGCCTGGTCCAGAGTGCACCATTCGAGAGGCCATTTTGCCAAAACCCCATAGATTGCTTCGTCTGTTGCAATGAACAGAAGTGTGGTCCAAGATTGGTCTAGGTTCTTTCACGCCTAGATGCACACATGATGCATGTCAGCTTTAAACTCACCCATGCTTTGGAGATTATTGTAGATTCTAGGAGACATGCATGATTGACGAGCAATCCAGATCCGTATTTACTTTGCCATGGAAGTCCAAAATGCTCAAATTGCAGACACCCTTGCTACGTACCTTGCTCCGCATAACTCCATAAACCGTACTGCCTCAAGTAGGTCATTTGTGACGCTAGGGAACTGGCTATTCAACTACAGCGTGCTTGTTACCAAAAATATTGACAGAAGCAACTAGGCATAATGAAATGTCTTACCTTTCTCTTGTGCTTCTCGGTAGTTGGTCAAGAACTTTGTACATAAGAACTATGCCCAATTAAACTACACCCCCTGGGAAAACTACCTGGCCAGCATAATGACAAAGGTGGGTACCTCGTTTGCATGAAAATTCCTCATGAGTTTTCCCCTGAGTAGCTGTGTAGCCACTCAGATGGCATGTTCATTGATGCTAGCTATGATATATCCATGCTTTCCTTTCACCAGTTTGTATCATGTCTTCATTGTTTCGGGGACGCCAACATTACTGTTGGTTCCTATGGCATTAGTGGGGTCATCTCCTTTCAGTGGTAGGTTCGTCATGTGGTGGATCAAGTTAGGTGTGAGTAGAATAAGCTCTTCCAACCATAAGAATCCATCATGTATAAGATAGAGGAGTTGCTAGATCACAAAGGCCGTAATAACCATGCTGTGGTAGTGAGGTAACCATCGGAGGTTGAGGATCCTGGCCTTCTCTATACCTAGCAGCCACACCCATGGTAAAAATTTGTCTATGGCCAATTCAAGAAACTTATCACTGTCGGCTAGATCCCAATCTTCAAATTTTAGGGTCAGAACACGTCTCCATGGCGAGCCGTCAAACCTTATATCATCTGGAAGAAGTTGGGTCTGAAGTTCGGCTTTTGCTCCATCTAGGTTCTTTGGTATCTTTGTTGACCGTGTCCATGGAGACAGATATGGGGAAAATTACGGGATTTGGAACACATCCACTTCATCCTCATCAATTTCGTCAATAAGCTCCTGAAGTGCTTCATCCTCCTCATCATTGTCTATCGGAACGACTTTGCCCTTATCAACTACATCTTGTTTGGTGAACTGTGGTGAGGCTCAGACTGTGTGAGTCTTCTGCTTCGTCTTTTGCCTTCGTTGTGTTTGTGGGGATTTTGGAGCCTACTATTCCCGACTCATGCCTGCTAACATTTCCTGATTCAACTACATTTCTTTGGTGAATCGCGCTCGAGTTTTGGCCATACTACGTATGGGTTGATTTGTGGTCAGATGTATTTTGATCAATTCTAGTATATAGGGCTAATGCACTCATATACTTCTGCAGTCATAAATTAAGACCGTCAATGTCGTTCCTTTGTGTTTCAGTATCATACCAACATTCCTTTGGTTGATCTTAATGGATCCACCTCAGAAGTTTCATCTTAATGCCTTGCTGCTCACTCCTTCCTATTGTATCATAGTGTCTCTTGTATGGAAAGGAGTGCTAACGGTTATCTTTCAACTAGGCTACATGGTAGTACAACTCATCAACCGCTATTGCGATCGAGAAGACAGGGTAGTGTAGGCAGAACTCTGTACACTAGATCGGATCCCTGCATACTTGTTTATAATCTCGCACCCTCTTTCAGCTGCTTGGGGTGCTAATACTATGACCTTAACGACTAATCAGGTGTTTGGACCATCGGTATAGATCCATACTATCCCGACCTCCCTATGTTGCGAGCATTGACTGAGCGCTTAGTCAAACCGGGTTTTGCACCACAGATGTGTGTGTTTTCTTGATAGCCTGGTTCCCTCTGGGTTAGTTCTAGCAATATTCCATGAGTGTCTAATTCATCTTAGATGAAAAAGGGCTCAGCTTCTGTAAGCATTGTCGCATGATATTCTCCTAAATTTAGTCCTTTCTACCATGCTTCGATATTTGGATCATACCTTAAGGGTATTGTCAGCACCAAGCCAGTAGCTACCCAACTTCTTCTGGTTTTTCTTCCATTTCCTAATGCAAATCCATCTAGGTCGCAGTATCCGCAGCCTCCAAGAAAGTCATGTTAACGTAGTTCCATGATGTATGCTATCCCTTGGGCTTTCGTGAACCTTGTGGGCAGCTTCTGGTGATTCGTGTTGCTATGGGTTGCTCTTCTTAGTTTATCTAGCTACCAGTATTAACATGTGATTGCAACCTCCACACTTTAGTTTAGGCTTGACTGCACCTACCTCTTTCATCGATGTTCGAGCTTTTTGGGATGTGAATACCTTCTGCGCACCGAGTTTTGATTACACCAAGACCATTGGTTCTTTGGTGACTTTTGCGACTGACACGATGGCTCCTACTGCGACTATTCTGTTACAATTCAATGTGGTTACTTTGTGCAGTCCATTTTTCCATCGTTCAACCTCTTCATCTAAATCTAACGTGCAAGAGCTATCGCGGTCCCATGAGAGTTGTCCATCCATAGTTGGGTTCACTTGGTCCTCATTTCACGCAGTAAACTGGTAGATGTAGTCTAGTTCCCTTTCACTATCGTCATCGTGCACTGGTTCAATATAGTGGGCACCTTCAGCTGGATCCAAAGAAATGACTACTCAGAGTGCATTCTTTTTGAAGATTATTTTATGCTTTTTGAGGTTGATGATTCCATTCATGTCTATTGACCAGTCTATTCCTAGTAGTGCTAGATAGGGGCTACTGTCATCCATGATTCCTATGACTTCAAAATTAGTGTGCGTGTGGGCACCATTGATATCTACGTTAACCCCTTGCAATCTTCCCATCGGCAGAATCTTTTGTTGGTTTGCCAATCGCAATTGGATCGGGGACCATTGCAGTGTAGGCCCATCCATTTATTTCTAGGTCTATTTTGGTAGGACATTCACATTGAAACCTAGATATAATATGACCTAGTCCATCTCATAATCGCCAATCTGGGCAGTGAACCGCATCTTCCGTCGGGTGCATAAGACGTGTTTGCCCAATTTCCCGATCATGTGTGCTTCATTCGACCCCCCACATCTAGCTATTAATTCTTGTAACCCTTTCATCAAATTGGCATCCCACAGGAGCTTCATACAGGTTTCTAAAAATGCAGTTACCAAGGCATTATCCTGTTGCAGGTTCGGTTGCTCCTTACTACCCGAAGTCGATGCTTTTGCAAAATTTTTCTTAGCCTCCAAAAAGGTTTTCTTTGCTTGCACCAAATCAAATTATGGCTATTTTGCGGGAGCCTTACGAACCTACATATCCTCTTTCAACTTTTTCCCCTTATCTTCCCCAATAGTGGCACCGCTTCTGAGCATCATGTTTATGTTGGGGCCTTCAGTGTGGGGTTCAAAATTCATCATCTAGACATTTTGGGTAGGATTAGCTAGGAGCACTCCTTTCTCCCTTAACTACGCGAGCAACATGGGGCAATTGCTTGCATCGTGATCAAATTGGCAGCATGACGGACAACAGGCTCTAGTAGGATTCGTAAAATCTCGCGCGTAATGTCCCTATCCACCACAATTATAACAGATCAACTATCCACAGCCCCATCTAGGCCCCCATCCTCCACACCCTCGTTCGTGTATCGGGAATCCCCTGCGCATGAATGGTTTAGTTGGGTCTTGTCCACGCGTCTCTATTTTCATCCTATATGTAGGGGGTCGATCCATCAACATGCGACAATCTCTTTCCTTGTGACCCATTGTTCTGTAAAAGTTACAAAATAAGTGTTGAGGAGGTTGTTGTACGTTTGACAATAGGTAGTAGCTATTCGTTTTATGCTTTCCCCGTACCTGGAAAATCATGCACCATAGTGGGGATATCGCACTTGGTCCCATCTGTACCTCTGGTCGCAAGGTCATTGGCCCCCCTTGTTATAGCAAAATTCACTGTAACCGAACAATGATCTTTATCGTGTCCTTGGCTTCTACACGTCCTACACAATACTTCTTCCGAACCTTTTGGGCATGGTTCTTGGTCTTGTTTTAACCTATGTATTTCTAAACATAAATTTTGGACATGCGCTTGGATTTGCTGAACTCCCAACCCTGGGTCCTATATCGGGGTCTCATACAGCCGCATTGCTACCTCCAGTGGTTCTGCTTGGGTTGAGATGTTCTGTTGTGACAAGGCCAACTTCATATATGGTGTTAGTGATGTGATGAACCAAGTGCAGTGTTATGCATCCATCAGGGTCATGTTAGCCTTGCAAATAGTGCTTTTTAACCTTTGATTTAGATCCCATTAGATCTCACTAGGCATCATTGTGATCTCTTTGAATCCCACGACCGACTGCAATTCCAATTTTGGCCGGCTGAACTCCTTTTTTAATTTTGTGTGGATGTCCGCTATCCCCGCCATTGGGTTGATGCATGAATACTTCATATACCATGTTAGTGCTCAGTTCTACAATGTGTTGACTAAGACAACTTTCTTCATATTATCATCCGTGATCTGCTACACATTCCATACTGAATTCAACACAAACCAAAACTTTTCTGGATCTTCACTGCCTACTCCTTTGAATACTGGTAACTAGATGACACTCGCCATTACTATCATCCTGATCTTTCATTGCTATTTTATCTAGCGTCCCTTCCTTTTACACAAGACACCCCTTAGGTAGATCTTGGTCTTGGCAATAGAACCATTTGTTGGCTATTTGGGGCCTGACCCAGGTTTGGAAGAATTATTTATCCAAACAGATCCTACAGATACCGGCCCTTTCAGCAACAACCTGTGAAGCGTGCACTGAGGTCTCACCTGAGGTAGCAGGGGAGGGTGCTGGTACCAAGTTTCCACACCCTGGGGGTGTCTTAGATGTGGGTTGGGGCTCGCGCATTATTCTGCAGCCTCATGCTACACCATATCTTCACAGATCAGAATACCCCTAGCGTGCTTATTACAAATTGAATCACTTATTACTTATTTGATCTAGTTAAAGCGGTCTTTAAGAAAAAAATTATTACTTTTGGTTACTTTGTGCATCAAGATTAACCCAGTTCACATGTATTCACATGCAGAAATCATAACAGTTCATTTATCATAAAAGAGTAAAGTCGCAAGTAACATAGAATTCAGAAGAAACATATCTTTATTATCAATCTTCAACCATACATCCAGATCCACCCTACGCACTCAGCTGTAGGGATCTGCGCACACAGCTGCAGACTTTCTAGGCCTCTACACACACAACTGCAGAGCCTCTATCCTCTATCCTACTCCCTCGACTAGAACTTACAGACACTTTTAGGTTATTTTCTTTAAGAACCCATTACATTTCATATTTTAGAAGAACTACTTTCCCTCATAGAGCCCCGATCTATTTATACTTTCCCTTGGCCCGCAATCCCTCTGCAAGCGGACTCTATTACTATTTCTTTACATTATTTTTGGGTTTGCTACCCTTTGACTCAACCTATTATAATTCATGCTCTACGCTTACCGTGGAGTCTTTTACCTTAATATTACCCAAAATTCTAGGCTCCATAATTTGCAGGGACATTACATCTTTTTACCAAAAATTGGGTTTCTAACCCCAAAACTGACCTAGGGGACCCCATCCCAATAGGCCCTCCACACAAAGGTCATGACTCACCCTCAACTCACTCTGCTAGCACATAATCTTGCTGCAAATATCCCCCAGGTCCACCTACACAACTATAACCTCAGTAGTGCTTTGTGTAGCTGCTTGCTTACCCTCTTGTACAAGCTACTCTATAGCTAGTCCTTCTGCGGCTAGCTTTATCTTATGTTGTGTTTGCAGCAAGCCCACCTGCTTCTCCAGAATGTTGG
This sequence comes from Pinus taeda, assembly GCA_000404065.3. Taxonomy (NCBI): domain Eukaryota; kingdom Viridiplantae; phylum Streptophyta; class Pinopsida; order Pinales; family Pinaceae; genus Pinus; species Pinus taeda. Next base: position 62,050 of record APFE030597274.1, read on the forward strand.
TTGAGACTTGGCAAGCTTTTTCTAACCAAGGTCCCAACCTGGCCTTAAAAACAGCCTCCTTTATCTGGGCTGCTTCCACCTGTGCGAGGAGTTGCACTATAACAATTGAGCGCATCATCACGCTGACCTTTTTGTACTATTTTTGGAGCTTCTGAATCTCTGTATTCAATATCTATAGGTTTGGGTCTTCCTATAGAGTCATCACCAACTCCATCGTCTATTGTTGGGCATGGGATCCCCCTAAGGCAAGTTTTGACTAAGTCTTATGTCAAGACTTCGTGATTTGTGGGCACGGAGTGTGAAGTGGTAATTAAGTCATAGGGTTGTCCGTTCTTACTTTTGTAATGTAGTGTCGGCTTGAGAGTTCTACCTATGATCTGTGGACTATGGGATTGTATAAATAGAGTGAGGCTCTAAGTGTGAAGGGAAAATCAATTGATCCACAGAAGATCTAATGATCAAGCATTGAGTCTAAGTGTAGAGTCGTGTCTTTGGGTTGTAGAATAGGAGAAGGCTTTGCAGCTGAGTGCGCAGACCCCCACAGCTGAGTGTGGAAGGCATGTCGAGTCTGTAACCGATTGAAGCATTAATAAAGAGAAGTTTGATAATATTTTTGTGTATATTTCCCTGTTTTATGCATTGAAGTATATTGGGTATGAATTGCAAGTTTACTGTTTATTTGATGTGTGAACTTATACAAATGTACTGAATAAGTGAATATAATATAAAGTATCTGCGTACACAAAGATAACTAGCTATTATAAGAAGATAACTAAGATCCATGTTGTTACTTGAGGAAATAACGTAGATCATTTCTTTAGTAGTGCAAAAGCTCCTCAGCCCCTGGTTAGGGCTACACGAAGTCGAGTATAATAGGGCACGAACGCCTTACAAGTTAGGAAAGTGCATGAAGTGACATGTGCGAAGATATTCATAGTCAGGCTAAATGGACGCCTCAGACATCTCAAGGGTGTAGAAACTTGATTCCAGCATCCCACCATACTGCTTCAAGTGAGACCTTAGTCCGTGCTCTATGGGCTGTTGTTGAAAGGGCCAGTAGTATAGGGATTTGTTTGACTAAATAACTCCAAACCTAGGTTAGGCCCCATCAAGCCAACAAATTGTTCCATTGCCGGGAATGGAATCTGCATAGAGATATCTAATGTCATATTGTTGGAATCCAACTAAGAAAGAAATTGAGGTTTGTTGGACAAGGGAATCCATGACTTCGTGGCACAGGAGAATAGGAATCCACAACTATCAAAAGAAGAGTTGTTAGACTACTACCTGTAGATAGAGATCCACAAAATTTTCTTCACATCTTTCCCTATTGAGTTGTACGAGTGGACTGTGAAGCTAGCAGATAGCTAAGGAAGGTGGAAGCTTGATAATCCTATTGTGTGGACCCCATAGTTGGTGTCCAGGTTGGAAGCATCAGAGGATAAGATCACACACACTGTTGAGCACTAGCTCAATCGTATTATAGGAGGATTCATTACTGAGTTCACGGTAGATACTTCAGTTAGCTATAGTGAGGTTGAGTGATGATTTCTCAAATGACCGCGAGGTAAGTACATAAAGTCTTTGAATACTTGGATTAAAATGTTCTTATGTGAAACTAGGGTGATGCAATTACCTTGATGTCTAGAGCTACGCAAAGTGAAAAAACCTACAGAAACGAAAGGAGTAAGGGAACAAAGAATAGCCCTTTGATTTCACCTCTGCGAGGAGAGGAGGGAGAGATCAGAAAGGTCACACCGTGAAGTGAAATGAATTTGAAAAGGTAGAGGATTCCATGCATACCACCCCCACCCACACCACTACCAGCTTCACTACATTCATCCCCATCTTTTCCCATACCAACTCCACCACCAATGCGAGTCAATATGGCAAGCACGATAAAGTTGCTTGTGTTCAAGGGAGTAGGAAATGAATATCCAGACTAGTTTTTCTTCATGATAAGAGTCTTGTAGGAAGCGTAGGGAGTTACAGATGATAATAAAAAGAAAGTGACGATGGTTAGTGCTTTGCAAGATCACTCGCTGACCTGGTAGTTTAAGCATTCTAATGACAATCCGAATGCAGGGATCAGGAATATCCAAGTTGTACTAAACAGAGAATTTAGTAGGCCAAAGTTAGAGGCATAGTCAATCACTAGATTCAAATATATCAAAATGCTACCAGGAAAGACTCCGTGGGAGTTAAATTAGAGATAGAAGTGTACCATTCACGAAGCTAATATGACTTTGATGGATGGACATCACCACGAATGGTTTGTATCATCATTGACACCGCATTTGAGGAACGTGGTATCATAACAAAGGTTAAAGACTCAGGTAGAGGCCTTGGAGATCACTATGAGGCTGCATGAGACCCCGATATAGGACCCTAACTTGGGAGTTTAGTAGAGCCACGTGGAGTTGAAAAAATTATGCCTTGAGATGCAGAGTCTGAAATAGGATAAGATAACCCAACCAAAAGTGTGCAAAGAGGTATGGTGCATTAAATGTAAGGGTCAGGGTCATGACAAGGACCACTGCTTGGTGTTCATGAATTACCTAGCAGATGACCAATGCCATTAAGACTAGAGGCACAAGCATGACCTAGCATGATGCTTACTTTGTGGTGCATGAGTTTTCAAATAGGAGGAAAGCATGCTATGGACAACTGCCATTTGTTACAGAAGTACACATAGAATTTGGAACAGTTGTTCTGTAATTTTTGTAGATTAGTTGGACACGATGAGTGCACCTATAGAAGTTATGAGCTAATGATGGATAGGACTCCCACCTACAGAGTTCAAGCCGAAACGCAGCTCCTTGACCAAAATGTAGGAGCGGCACGAACTAGATTTTAGGGGCGTCGACAAGGCCGAGGTGGAGGAGGGCCTGGAAGAGGTCACAAAGAGCTGATATGCTACAATTGCGGAGGTCCAGGACATTATGCCTATGATTGTATGAATCCAATGTGTCCATCATGTTTGTATTGTACCTTTTTTTATCATGAGATGGAGAACTGTCCTATGCTGATAGCTAGGCTGTGTGACAAGGGATCGCTCCAACCTCCCCCAACTCAGAACCTGTAGATGATGAGGTTTGAGATGCACGAGGAAAATCCAAATGTGAAAATTATGCTCTAAAGTGGAATTGCTACAAGAGATGATAAAGGCAGCCAACTCGATGATAGTACTTGGGTTCACAAGGCTTCGACAAAAGAACCAGAGTTTGATTTGGAGCATGCTAAGGAAACCTTCATGGAAGCTAAGAAGAGCTTCATTGATGCCTGCACTTTAGGAAGCAAGGATAGATCAGAGTTGGAAATGGACCCATCTATGCTTATGACATTCCTAGAAACATGCATGAAGCCACTGTGCGATAGTAAGGCTATAAAAGGATTGTAGGAATGCATTAATAGATGCACTAGGACCATGCGAGGAGAGATGCACGTAGTCCAGAAGATTGGAAAGCATGCGACGAGGATGGGATGAGAAATGAGGTTGACCCCGTAGATTGGAGAATATGAGATGGACCAGGTAATTATGGATTTAGGATCAGACACGAATGTTCTATTGAAGCAGACATGGGAGCGCATGGGAAGGACTATGCTGTAATGGTCTCCTATCCAGCTACGAATGGTGAACTGGAAAAAGATAATACCTATGGGGAGATTGTTGGGAATCACCATGGATATTGAAGGGGCAAGTGTGATAGCAGATAGATATTTTTGATGATAGAAATCCCTACCCTATACTCTTAGGAATCGATTAGGCCACTAACATGAATGGATTGATTAAACAAAAGAAGTGCAAGATGATTTTTGAGAAAAAGTCTATGTGCGTAGTCATACCTTTGGACCTTGCAAAAGGATCGCACTACATAGAGCTGGTGCATGACTATGAAAGTGACGACGATTTGGACTGCATCTACAAGATAATTGTGCAAGAGAAAGACTTGGTAAATCCCACCGTGGATGGACGAATCTCATGGGAGCATGAAAGCTCTTATATGTTGGATTTAGATGAAGAGATAGAGTGATGGCAGAACTAGTTACATGAGGTAACCACACTGAACTATAACATGATGACAAGATCATTGTGCTTTGTATCAAAAAAAGTGAGGGATCTACCTACTTATGATGGATTAAGTGAGATAGATTCTTTCCTGAAATATTTGAAAGGGAGGTGCCAGAACAACGATGTTTCGAGGCTTTGAAGTGGGTATTGCACGCTACACCCTCATGGTGGTGGGGTACGCACCAAGGAAGCTTTGAGGACTAGAGCGAATGCAGGTGAATGATGCTCATTCATTTTGGGAAGCGTCAGATGCGACTAAAATACAAGTATCATGGACGAGATGATCTGTGTGAGCACCTAACCAAGTGGACAAAGGTTTATGGAGAAGAGCCACAATCTGAGTGGGTGCACCTGTTCTGTCATACCCTAGATGCTATACCCATGAACTGGTATATAGAGACGGAGCTCTTCCATGGGACAGGTGAATGGGATATCCTGTGTGAAGGGTTCCTGTTAACCTTCACTTTTGATGATCGTTGGTGGGACATCATTGATGACGCTCTACAAGCGGTAAAAGAAGCTCTTTAGGATACCACAGGAGCTGATAGAATCAATTCAACCTGAATGGGCTACTCAACTAAGCTGCGTGGTGGAGTGTTATAATGTAAATGATGAAGAAGATGACAAGGACCCATGGAAAATTAACATTCCAGAATTAGAAGGCCATCGCGAGGTTCAAAGACCACTAATTGAAGACCCTGACATAACCGCACCAGTAAAGAAAAAGTAGGAGCACATTGGTACAGAGGTCAAAGCTAAGTATGCACGCTTGGCAACTACTAGGATGACACGATGGTGGATAAGGTCACTATGTTACTCCATGAGTACCAGGACTTATTCCCGACCATGATTACAAACTTAAAAGGAATCATTAGAGATTTAGGAATGATCAGGATCACATTAAATCCTGACGTAAAGCTACTTAAGTAGAGGCCTTATGTTATAGACATTTTTGGGCACTTCAACCCCAGTCATAAATGTCCATAAATTGAGGGTTCCTAAGTCCCTAAAAGTGTTGCTTCACTACCTAAAGGAACAAGGTCAACTGATTACATCATCTCCGAGAAGTTCTCCACTGAAAACTGCTCTTAAATGGTCAAAACTAGACTATATTGAAAGCTCAATGGAGAGGGTGTGATACATATCACCTTCCCAGTGTACAAGGTGTGATGTATACTAATTTTCTCCTCTGTAGGGTGTGATGGTTGGGAATGGACAAATGGCAGGGACAAAAATGCGAGGTGGAAGATCATAGAATCTTCCAGAAGTTTCCTCTCTGACACTTGCCTCTCTATTTTCGACCAGAGATGAGTAAGAGATCATCATTCTCCAAGTGGAAGCAGGAACTATCAGAGAGAGGAAACTAATCAAGATCCCAAAATATGACTCACCTCTCTGTAATCATCAATATATGGATCCCTCATCACAGAGATCCAGGGGCTGGAATTTTATATCTTATAGAGAAGTGTTTTTAGTTTTCTGGTGTACATTCACAGTGTTGGGTGATCTAAGCTTTGCTTGAGGTGAAGAAGGGTTTCCTAGCTAGAGGATGATGCTGTATAAGAGCATATGGTTGTAATCCTCTTGCTACTTTTCATCTTAATAAAGCTATTCTTGTTTTCTTCCATATTCTTGTGTACTTGTTTATATATGCATTTATATGGTTAACATACATCTAATCCTGTGTTATTTATAGATATATATCCTTGTTTCTTCGATAGTAGTATGTTGCTGTGATTCCACAGGTTCTCTTTGAAGCTGGGCAAACGAAGAAGAAGCAATGAAGCTCTATCAAGAAGGAGAGGAAATCAAGCGCAAGACTCGGGTTGGTCTTCTTGGTTCTCCTCTTGTCTATTTCCATAAAAGAAAACAATAGTATACTTTACTTGTTTGTTTCTAAGATAGCCACCCATCTTAGTGGGAATAGTAGCATCCGAATGGACACTATTCTCGGTAACACCTTACCACTTGAATCTGAAATACAAGGATAAGTTCCACGTAGAACATGACAAAATGCTCACAGCAGGGATCATTGAGTTAGTGGAAGAGTCCGATTGGATAAGCCCTATGGTGGTGCAAAAAAGGAAGTAGAAGGGTGAGATAAGAATATGCGTGGATCTCAAAAAATTGAATGATGCATGTGTACATGACCAATTCCCAACTCCATTCACAGATGAAGAATTGGAAAATGTTGGTGGGCAGGAAGCATATTCTTTCACTAAGGGGTTCTCAAGGTACCACCAGATCAAAATCATGTTGGAAGATAGGAGAAAGACAACCTTCATGACTCAATGGGGCTACTTTCAATACACTGTTATCTCATTTGAGTTGAAGAATGTGTCGGCCATATTTTCACGCATAGCTGTTGCATCATTCAAGGAATATGTTCACAAGTTCCTGGAGGTTTATCTTGATGATTGGACTATATTTGGGCTGGTTAAGCACCATGTAGCGAGCTTACGCTTGATGCTAGATACCTATCAAAGACACTCAATCATGCTGAACCTCATGAATTGTACATTCCTCGTTCCTTTTTGGAACTTGCTGGGACACGTAGTTTGCAGATAGGGGCTGATGGTAGACCTTGTGAAGATTACGATGATTATGAATTTGCAAGCGCCATGAAGTGTGAAACATCTACGCACTACCCTGGGACACAGGGGGTACCACAGGAAGTTCATCAAAAGCTATGCCTAGATCACTACACCAAAGGAGAATTTGTTGAAAAAAGATGTCACATTCTATTGGAATGGTGACTGTAAGGAAAGCTTAGATGTACTAAAAGAAAAGATGGCCTCTGCGCTAATCCTAGTCTTCCTAAAATGGGACGAGGAGTTTGATGTCCATGTTGATGCATCATGTATAGGGTAGAGAGGGCTTGGATCATCCTATCATGTTCGTGAGTCGTAGATTCTCTAAATAAAAAAAGAACTATTCCATCATTGAACATGAGGGATTGGCTATGGTGTACGCGCACCAGAAATATCGACACTATTTGCTAGGGGGAAACTTCAAGATGTATACAGATCATTCCACATTGAAATACTTGGTCAATAACCCTATGTTGTGGGGGTTCATATGCAGGTGGCTTTTATTGTTCCAAGAATATGATTTTAGGTCATTGTGAAGCTTGGGAGACTAAATGCGGGATCAGATCACCTACTATGCATTGACACAGGAGAGGAACCTACTAGCCTGGAGGAAGGATTACTTGATGCACAACTCTTTGTTGTGCACGTAGCGGATGGGTAATTTGAAGATATAATCCACTTTCTTATGACTGGAACTATGTCAAGGGGGTACTCCATCTAGCAGAAGAAGGAACTGATGGTGCTCACGGTAGATTTTTCTGTCATTGTAGGGCATCTATATAAGATGGGCAATGATGACATACTGTGAAGGTATGTAATTGAACTTGAATGAAGCCATATCCTCGTAGATGAACATGGGAGCACTGTGGGAGGACATTATAGAGGGAGAGAGACCACGCAAAAGATTCTCCATGCAGGGTTGTGGTGGCCAACCCTTCATTAGGATTCAAAAGCACATTACAAGGCTTGTGAAGTATGTCAAAGAACAAGGACACCATCACGGAGGGACGAGATGCCTTTCAATCCCCAAATGTTTTTGCAGCCCTTTGAAAAGTGGGTGATTGACTTCGTAGGACCTATTAAACCTCAGGAAAAAATAGGCACGAGATACATTATCACTGCGATAGAGTACCTAACTTGTTGGGTAGAAGCATAGTTGTTAAAATATTGCACGGTAACCATGGCCACAAAGTTTTTGTTTGAACATGTATTGACATGATTTGGATGTTCAAAGATCTTGATGAGTGATCACGGTAAACATTTCCTGAATGAAACAATTAGCGTGCTGACAGAAAAGTTTCGGTGTATCATCAAGAAAACACACCATATCACCCATAAGCCAATAGGACAATAGAAGCATTTAACAAAATACTGGAGACTACACTGACCAAAGTATGCAACGTGCAACGAAGTGATTTGGACCTGTGCATTCCTATAGTATTATGGGCTTATAGGATGACATGCAAGAAACTGACGGGACATACACCTTTCCGGCTGGTTTATGGAGTGGAAGCTATAATGCCAATGGAGTATATCGTGCCTAGTCTTTGCATAGTAGTGGTCACAGGTATGATGGACAGCAGAGCCCTGAAGGAGAGGCTTGTGCAGTTGGAGGAACTTGAGAGGAACAATTTTTGGCTAGATTCCATCATGATGTACAAAAGCAACACGAAAAGGCCTGGCACGATCGACATATTAAATTGTGCGCCTTCAAGGTGAATGATTTGGCTATATGATAGTAAGTTTGATAAATTCCTGGGAAAGTTCAAAATTCATTGGTTGGGATCATATGATATTAAGGAGGTCACAAACGAAGGCCCAGTGCAGTTGGTAAAGCTAAATGGAGAACCTTTCTGAGGCAAAGTGAATGGAATTCGATTGAAGCCATACATGAGTGGCCCAACTATCTGCGAACCAACTAAAACATAGGCTTAGCACTCCAGGTAGATGAAAGGAGGTGTAGGACTATAAATATGTGTAGGGGATGTAGGAGTAGATAAAGGGAAGGAGTTCAGATACCGTGATATATGAACAATGCACCCAATAGATATAGTAAGCAATCGCTCAGTGCGTTGTCGATGTTGTAGCAATCCAAGAAGAGTTGGGAGGCCTTTGCGCAAAGATCTCTGCACTAATAGAGTGACTTGAGAGTGAGTCATGATGTCCATGTTGTGGGCTTGTTGGGCATGAGATCCCCCAAAGGTGAGTTTTGGGGCTTAAAGCACAAGTTTTGACTAAGTCCGATATAAAGACTCTACGATTTGTAGGCGTAGAGCACAAAGTTGTAATTAATTCATAGGGTTGTTTACCCTTACTTTTGTAATGTAGTTTCAACTTGAAAGTTCTACCCATGGTCTACGGACCATGTCACTGTATAAATAAAATGAGGCTCCAAGTGTGAAGGGACATTCAATTGATCCATAGAAGATCTAATGGTGAAGCATTGATTCTAAGTGTAGAGTCATGTCTTTGGGTTGTAGAGTAGGAGAAGGCTTTGCAGCTGAGTCCGTAGAGGCCTAGTAATCCACAGCTAAGTGCGTGGACCTCTGCAACTAAGTGCGCAGGGCAGGTTGAGTCTGTAACCGATTGAAGCATTAATAAAGATAAGTTTGATAATATTTTTGTGTAACTTTTCCTGTTTTATGCGTTGAAGTTTATTGGGTATGAATTGCAAGTTTACTATTTATTTTCTCCACGAACTTATACGAATGTGCTAAATAAGTGAATATAATATAAAGTATCTATGTACACAAAAATAACTAACTATCATAAAAAGATAAGTAATATCTGTGTTGTGAATTAGGGAAATAGTGCATATTTTTCCTTTAGCAGCACGAAAGCTCCTCAGCCCCTAGTTAGGGTTGCGCAAAGTCGAGTATAAAAGGGTGCGTAGGCCTTGTAGGTCAGGAAACTATGTGAAGTGACCTAGAGTAAGATATTCATAATCAGACTAAATTGACCCCTCAGACATCTTAAGGGTGTAGAGACTTGGTTCTAGCATCCCCCCATACTGATTCGGGTGAGACCTCAATGTGTGCTACATGGGCTGTTGCTGAAAGGGCAAGTAGTATATGGACTTGTTTGGCTAAATAACTCTGAACCTAGGTCAGGCCCCATCAAGCCAACACTTATTCGAACAAGGTTTTGCAGTCAATGACTGCACCATCTAAAGTGGCCATCTCTTCCTTGATGGCGGCTCTGTGCTGCTCTCTAACTTCAGGTGTAGTTGTAGGCTGTAACTTAAGATGCAACTCTGTGATGTTCATATTGAGCTCGAATTGAACTCACCCAACTTCTGGCTTCACCTCGTGTACTCCTACAACTAATTTTTGGATCTTAGCTTCCAGTTGTGCGTCCTCTGGGATGTGCAACTCCAACACTACTCTACACACCTCTGCCACTGTGGCCTCTAGCCTGCAACTCTATGCCTGTATTTTTTCTTTATCCTTTAATACCTACATTTTCCTGGTGAACATTTGTTCATTTTTCACCCTATACTTGTGATCAAATAGAGAGTGGGTTTCTCCCGAGCTCTCAATTCCTCCATTACTCCTACCTACAGAGGATGAAGAAATTTGTTGGGAAGTGCTACAATGTTTAGTGTAATGTCCTTAAGGGTAGATAATATGACTTGGTCATCAGCCGAATCCACATGTAGGGACCCTTCTGGTAGCGAAATTGTATGAAGGTCCAATTTCCTAACCAATGCTACAGCCTGACTTGTCCCAAGTGCCAGGCTCATTTGTGTGATGCTCGCCTGACCTGCGCCCACTTGTATCTTGCTAGTCTGGATATGTATCTCACACATATCCTTTTGGACACTCCCCAATGTTTTCATCCATTGTTGCCCGAATTTTTACAATAGTTTGGTTGTAGTATCCCAAAATTTTTCACCAATCTCATCGAGATCGCCCTTTGTCACGATCATGGTATCAACATGCATTTTTTTAGACTTTTGCTTCTTGTAGGGCCCCTCCCGCTGCCCCTTTCTACGCTTTCTTAGTTGAAAGGAGGTGCTCTACCCCTCATCTCCTCTGCCACTCTATTCGGATTGTTCTTTCTCCTCTGTCATGGGTAAAGGTGATTTACCACTTCACTGTTAGTCACGTCGCTCCTGCTCAGCCCCCTCCTTAGGAGTATGCTCCTTTTCTATCCGAGCCTTCTCGACGACTTCCTTCTTCCACTGCATGACCAACTTTTTCTTTTCCTTCTTTGTTGCATCCTTCCTCTTCTTCTCAGTTGAGCTTCCTGTGGCCTTACTAATTCATGCATCCAAATTTGACGAGGCACGCCACTGCCGACCAACACTTGATCACCTCCTGAATGTCATGATTTGTGAAAAAGTATGATAAATCATACCATTTCTGCTACATGTCCTTGCGCACCTAAATCTAGACGTGGTGGAATTAAGATTTAAACATAAAATATGTTGGAAACAACTCATAAAAGGTTGGGGACAACCTTGGGTGTTGGTTGATGTCCATGCAAAGGTTGGACTCCATAAACACCTAGAAAATATATTTTTTAGTGACTCGCATGGGGTCCCTCATGGCACACAAGAAGGTGAACTGTACAGCCCATGGAAACCCTTCCTTTAGTAGAGGAAACTGGCTATCCTCCTGCAGCTTGCATGCGACCAATACAATTGAGCGAAACAACCATGCATAGTGGAGTGGTTTGGTCTCATCCTGGACCTCACAACAATTAGAAAGGAATTCACTGCACAGGTATTGCGACCAATTAAACTGCACACCCTTCACAGATTGTTTTGGGTGTGGAGCCTGATTATCTTCTCTATTTAGAGGTATCACCACATTGGATCCCATCTCGTAATGTGACAGCAACAATGCCCGTAAAATGTATGTTGCAAAGGGGTTCTAGGGGGGGCGGCTGTGATCTTTGGGAGCCCCCCCTAGCGGGGGAACGGGGGCAGCGCCCCTAAAGCTAAAAATAGATGTAAAATTTCCTTGTAAAATGTTGTAATTTCATAGTCAATCTGGGTTGTTCATTAGGTGGAGAATTGACAGTAGAAGTTATGTTTAATTTATGGTTTTTTCCCTAGAAGGCAACTCCTCACTATATATGAGGGAATTGTATTGCATCTATGTAGATTGGTATTTTGAGTGAGAAAGAGAGAGGAGATTGTGTGAGAGAGAAGATGGAATTACAGTGGATCTATTATTGGTTGTATCTCTTCATTTTGCTAGATAATACAAAATGAAGGACTAGTTGTTTCTTTGTGGATGTAGCCCAAATTGGGTGAACCACGTATATCTATGTCTCTCTTGTTTTATGCATTTTCTCTATTTATCTTTCTGTAATATATTTTATGTGTTGTATTTGTCTATAATATATAATTTTCTAACAATAGGTAGTAGAGTCAAATGGCTATTTGGAAGATAAACTCATAGAAGAGAAGGGTTCTTGGTTCGAGTGCGAGCAATGGTGGAAGATGGTAGGTTTAGGGTCGAAAAATTTAATGGCCAAAACTACCAGCTATGGAAGATGCAGATGGAAGATTGTCTGTATCAGAAATATTTGTACCTACCATTGAGCAGAAAGACAAAGAAGATGACAAGCATGACAGACACAGAATGGGATATTCTCAACAGAAAAGCACTTGGAAGAATATGGTCGTGCCTAGCAGCGTCGGTAACATTTAATATTTCAAAGTAAATGACAACAAAGGGTTAAATGTTGGCATTGGTCAAAATATATGAAAAACCCTTGGCCTAAAATAACATATTTCTTATGAAGCATTTATTTAATATGAAGATGTTAGAAAGTGGGTTTGTTGCTCATCATTTAAATGAATTTAATACAATTACTAGTGAGTTAAGTACTATAAGGGTAATTTTTGAAGATGAAGCTAGGGCTCTATTATTTCTGTGCTTATTGCCAAAAAGTTGGAATGGTTTATTTATGGCCATTATTAACTTTGTCTCTAGATCTAGTACTTTAAAGTTTTATGATGTTGTTGGTGAAATCCTTAGTGAGAAAATGTGACGGAAAAGCTCTGGTGAGACATCAAGTAATGCTTTAACTACAGAGACTAGGGGAAGAAAAATGGAAAGAGGAAAGATCCCATGATATCGCAGTAAGTTAAGGAAAGGTAGATCCAAGTCTAGATTGGGGATAGTGTGCTAGAAATGTGGGATGAAAGGACACCTGAAGAAATACTGCAAGTATCGAAAGGGAAAAGAAGGAGACGTGCATCAAGAAAACAATCATGAAGCGAATGTGATAGGTGATATGTTGCAAGATGCTTTGATTCTTTCATTATAAAATATTATTGATGCTTGGGTGGTAGATTCAAGGGCCTCAGTCCATGCCACACTTGATAGGAAACATTTTCATGATTATGTTCAAGGAGACTTTGGACAGGTTCATTTGGGTGATGATAAACCCTATAAAATCATTGGAATGGGATAGTTTTCAGAAAACAACAGAATGGAAATCAATGGATATTGAAATAGGTAAGGCATGTTCTAGATATAAAGAAAAATATGATTTCAACAAGGCAGTTGGGAGCTGAAGCTTGTCTAACAACTTTTACAGATAAAACTTGGAAGGTCACTAAAGGAGCCTTGGTAATATCAAAAGGAGAAAAGGTTGGTATATTGTATTTATGCAATGGTATTTGTAATTATGTTAATGATTTAACCTCTACAGGAGAATATATGACATTGTGACATCATAGCCTTGGGCACATGAGTGAGAAGGGGATGCAGATTCTTCACTCAAGAAATTTGTTGCCAGGTTTGAAGCATGTTGATTTAAAATTTTGTGAGAATTGTGTTTATGGAAAATAGAAGAGAGTCATATTCCTCATTGTCCGAAAAGAAAAGAAGAGTGAAAAAGCAGAGCTTGTGTATATAAATGTATGGGGACCTGCTCAAGTATCATCTCTTGGTGGCTCTCATTTTTATGTTACTTTTATTGATGATGCAACCAGAAAAACCTGGATTTATTGTATTCAAAATAAATTTGATGTTGGCTTGTATGGGCTTGACCGAATTTCAAAGGTGATTTATCCAAGCAAATCTCGGTTCTATTGGCCCTTTTGACAACATTCCATGGAGCGTGGACTAAGGTCACACCCAAAGTAATATGGGAGGGTGTTAGAACTAGGTTTACACACCCTTGGGATGTCTGATGGGATTTTAGAGGTTCGCGGTGTGAACCATCGCTACGTACACTTGCGATCCCTTCACAACCTATGGCATGGCTTCTGTGCAGCCCTACTTAGGGCGTGACCCATATAATACCCAAGCCTCTCACTACTTAACTGATTACTTAACTTGTGTGTGTAAGAGTTATGGTTATTACAACATATTCAACAATCATATCAGTGCACACAATGCATAAATGAATACAACCATGAAGATTATAATGCATAGCAAATACACAGAAATAGGAATCAAATTCTCTTTATTAATCTTCATTCTTGCTTATAGGCTCGACACCACCCTGTGCACTCAGCTGCAGGTGTCTGCACACTCAACTGCGGACTCTACTAGGCCTATGCACACTCAGCTGCAGAGCCTCTTCCTACTACTACCCAAGACACATAGAATTCTACTCTAAGATTGAACCATTCCTTCACTATTCATTCTATCTTCTACTCCCTTTACAACTTTAGAGCCTCACTCTATTTATACAACCCCATTGTCCGCAAACCATGTGTAGGCTGATATGACTTTACATTAGATACATTACTTTAGGGCGGACAACCCTATGACTTAACCTCTACTTCATGCTCTGCTCCCACAATTCACGGAGTCTTACAAAACCTTTGACCAAAACTTTGGCTTTGAGCCCCAAAACCTATTGTGGGGGGATTCTATTCCCAACAACTGATGTATTTGATACTTTCAAGAAGTGGAAAGATTTGGTTGAAAATGAGATAGGAAAAAGGTTGAAGTGTCTCAGATTAGACAATGGAGGTGAATATTGTAGCAAAGAGTTTGATAGGTATTGTTTAGAGAATGGAATTTGCAGAGAGAGGATAGTTCTAGGAACACCACAAGAAAATTGTGTGTCAGAAAGGATGTATAGAATAATCATGGAACTACAAGGTGCATGAGATCACATGCAGGATTGCCTTACAATTTTTGGAAAATGTTGTAGATATTGTTGTTTATCTAATAAACAGAGGGCCTTCAAGTTCCTTGAATGGTGGTATTCTAGAGGAGGCATTGATAGGTAAAAAGGTAAAATGCTCATTTTTAATGTCTTTTGGTTGTGAAACCTTTGTCCACATTAAGAAACAAAATAGAACAAAGATCAAGGCAAAATCAAAGAAATGTACCTTTATTGGATATGGTGTTAATGATTTTGGTTATCACTTTTATGATTATGAAAAACACAAAAGCATTAGAAGCAGAGATTTCATATTCAATGAAAAGGTTTTGTATAAGGATCAGTTGCAGGAAAAGAAGTAGGAAAAAGAAAATAGAGAATAGACAATGCTTGATGAGATCACAAAAATATGTGATGGTGCCTGAAAATCATAATGATCAACAACTAGAAAAACAACAACAAGCACCTCAAACACTTGAAAGTGGTGTTAGAAAATCGACCAGGATAAGTAGACCCCTTGGATGGTACTCTCCTACATTATATTATGTATTGTTGACTGATTATGGTGAACCAGAATGTTACGAACAAGCAGTGCAGGTAGAAACCAAGAAGAAGTGGGAGCAAGCCATGAAAGAAGAGATGGAATCTGTTGGACACCTAATCCTCAATGGGTTAGTGTGGAAGCCGAATAAACAAAAGGAGTCCAAGAGACATTGGGATGTGGAACCCAATGATCAAACTATGTATTATAAATGTATATCTCTTATTATTAAAAATGTATTCTCATGTTTTATCCTTCAAATTCTCTTGCTGCCCATGTGTGTTTAACATGGTATTAGAGCGGGCGATTGCTGGTCCTGATCCAATTTGAGCCACTTGTTTTGTGGTCTCTATATACATGTTAGTTTTTCCTTTCTCCTAATCAGAATTGATCAGAATTTCCACCTTATACAACGTTTTACTATGTGCATACATACCTATTTCATTACTAAGTAGATTTCATAGGGTATCTGTCCATTTTCCTTGCCACACACCTATGGATCTAACCTCTCAGCATGAATCTCACTGAGTTCTTTTCCATACCTGTCAAATATGCCTCTAAATTGGTCAGATTTTTCTAGTCCAACAACCTTCTTGACAACATTAATTAATTCCCTATCTGCTTGTCAGAATTGAGTGTTTTATTCCTTATTATGCACCTGTCCTATCCATAGGGATTCTAATGCTCCACTAAAATTTTGTTGTCTGACAAAAGCTATTATATTTTCTCTCTGCATTATTCATTCTCTACGTTGCACTAAGCATTATTCGCATTTGAATAATTTGGAAGTGTGCATTGAAGGAGATCGAATTCTAGCTCCTTCTATCATGGAGATCGTGGACTTCGAAGGTTAGTGGCCCTCGACTTTATAAGACATTTTTCATTTTTGAAACCCAAGTCTAATAAACCAGAGGTAGTTTTTACTACGATGGGAAGATGGATCTGTGTGGGGTATTTACGTTGGCCTTCGCTTCTTGCATGGTAAAATTGTACCATCTGAATTAATTATACGCCTTAAAAACGGCTTTTCTGGGGATAATTTTCAAAGTATTCTCGAGCTCAAATGGGTTCATCTCTAGATCCATTTGTTAAATGCATTTTTGAAGCCAAAACGATGTTTGGATGTTTTCTGGATATGATTCAGAGTCTGTAGTACAAGCATCAATGTGAAGCTTCTCTTTGGTTTTCTATATTTTATGGAAATTTTGAGTATTTAAGTCAGAAGCTTTGTCTGTGTTTTTCCCCATGGAATGAGGTGTGGTTGTTGTTTTGCATAGCGAAGCCGTATTCAAAGATGGCCAGAAATTTTTGCACAAAGCCATGTCATAGGGGGAATCAAGAAGATGTGAGAAGACAGAGACTTGCGACTTTAGTGCATGACCAAGTATCCTGTTGATGAATGAGAATTAAAAGTTGTGGTGTAAACGATTTTTGGTTGGTGTTATGACCTGTAATGGTGCATTCTTTTATGTTCAAGCCCTTGTTTATGCGTCAGTTAAAACGGTTCAATTTAGAACCCAAGTTTTGAGTGGCTATTCTCATCATTATGGAAGATTGAAGAAACAATAGTTTGATTTACTCTTTCTTGAAGGCAACTTGAGTACCCATTTCTTTATCTCAATGCTATATGTGTTTCTTTGTTACCTAGGCTACGTACTGATAGCAGAGCTAAGTGTGATGACTGTGGGTCCTATTCAGTGATATTATCCAGACAAGTATTCATTCTTTGGGCTGCGTATTAATCACCTGGCTTGTGCGTAGGACTATGGGAGATTCAAAAGCTGAGTTCCCTTTGTATTGACATCACAATACTCCTCTATTCACCGTGTGGGTGACGGACTCATACTACAATTGATTTGCTAGAGTAAATATACCTCTGCATGGACTCTTTATTGGTTGAATCAAGGGAGTACCTGAGCTGGAAGGAGTGGCTGAGTTACACACATTCTTTTCGACCAGCATGGTCTCTTTATCCCTTTGTCAGTAGTGATATCGTAGCATTTATTGGAGCTGATAATTTTGGGTCAAACAGTTGTTTTGAACTTCATCTTTGATTGATATTCTGAGGCTATCTCATTGGGGGAAGTTCTTAGATTCATCTGTTCCCTCTGTTTGTGTGTATTGTATACTAAGTGTAAAAGAAATAAAGGAAGGAAGCTATTCCAGTTCGTTCTCATTCCCATCTATCAGTTGTAAATAAATTTCTGAGTATACAATGAATATGTTTAAGCCTCTTGAAAGTTATAAGATTTACAGGGATTTTACTTTTGGTTGATGACAAATCAAAGCCTTTAAAATCAAGGTTTTGAATATTAGTCCATGCATTAAAATCATTGGTTTTCGTATTTCAGAAGCATTAGGATTCGAAGAAATAAAATAATTCTTCTTGAAAAATTTTATTCAAGTGATTTGAACTCAAATTATAGATTGCACCATGGACCTTTGAAATCATTGGTTTTTTTCATCAAGATGGATTCCAAAGTACACTGGGAAAAAAAATAAAGTTCCTCGAGAGTTTTGCTTCAAGTGAATTGTGGAGTCTATATACAACAATGGATCAATATTTGATCCTGAAGTTCTTGATCTCACAGAGGATGATCTAATAGAGAAATTTACTGCTGGTATTTCTACTGTGACAACTCTTTCTAGTATTTGAAGGATCCAAGCGAGTTTGCAGTTACTGCTGCCCCAGTGTGGCATTGTATTTAAAACTCATTATAGTTTTTGTCTACATATATATGAATTGATTCCTTGCTTTGAATACCGCATAAGAGTTTGGTGGGCTGTATAAAGGCTATGCTTGTTTTGACAAATAAAAGTAGTCTTTTGTGGAGAAAAGTTTAGTTGGTTGTATTGTCAAAACATAGTACTGGTCATTTTTTGTAATTGGTGCTTGCTGGTTGCACACTAATCATTTGTTGCACATTTATAAAGGATTTTGTTGTGTACTATGAGTGATATTACTTTTTTGCAATGAGTAGTAGTTGTTCAATTTTTTAAGGTGTAAATCTGACATTGAAGAAAAAATGGCCAAAATCAGTGAAGTACTAGAGTTCCTTAAAACTCTGATATTGTCTACTAATCATGATACATTAAAAGTCAGCAAAGTTTCTCTCACAAAAATTCAGGTCTATCTACAAAATGCACAAGAGAAAATTGATTTTTTTCAGCTCGAAACTTAGCTACGACAAGAAGAATTAAAACAGAGGATTCATTTTGAACCTGTTTCTGTTCAAAGGATTGAAATAGACTCCCATTAAGAAGAAGTTGTACATGCAGATGTAGAAACTCAATCTACACTTCCCAAGCCCATCATTAGAGCTTGGGAACAACTTGTCCATAAAAAGCATAGAACCGATCTTGGATATCATAAGGACTTTTCCTTTCATATTCCAGACTACTCCAAACTAATCAAATTTCAAAGTGCTGGATTCATTCATGACAGTTCACCTACTCCTCATGACAGTTCACCGTCAGTTGTTCTAGATTCTGCCCCTCTTCCATAGCAGCAACAACAACAGCAAATTTTGAAATGGCAACACTGTGACCAAGTTGGCCATTTGAAAGATCACTATTTTGATCTTCATCCATGTAAGCATTGTCATAAAACTAGTCATTCTTCAAATAGATGCTTCAGAAACAAACGTCCTGCAAGAACAAAGATTCATCTTGGATGGATTGCTTCTTGGCAATAGGCATCAACAACCAAGAAGATATTCCAATCACATGTCAAAACTTGTTCTAAAGTATTGAACAATCTTGTAGCTAAGTTTTCTCCATCATCTTACCTTGTATCTGACAGGGAGGAAATGATGGTCGTCTACAAGCTTTAAAGTCACATCACATGAGCCTGAGCCACAACTTGTCACACCAGATTCAGAGTTGTAGCCAGAGACAAAGATGCCCCTGTGCATGCCTTCAGTTGGTAATCTGGGGCACTTCCTCTAGTAGAAGATTTTAGCTTCTTGCCAATTCTGGAAGAATTCCAGGAACAAAATTGAGAACACTTCCTCTAGTAGAATACTTCATCTTCTTGCCAGTTTTGGAAGAGTTCCAGGAATTGCATTAAGCATTCCAGAGTTGTTGGTCATCCTTAAACCATCACAGGTTGAGAATTCCCTTTTCAAGTTGAAGTTCTCCCTTTTATGTGGGGTGAGACCTCCCTTTATTGGTTGAAGGTTTCCCTCTTCAAAAAAATAGGAGCACTTCCTCTAGCAGAATATTTCAACTTCTTTCCATTTTTGGAAGAGTTTCAGGAACTGCACTAAGCATTCCAGTGTTGGTGGTCATCCTTAAACCACCACCCTTTATACCAACATTTCAGAGAGCACATTCAGCCTAGTGCTGCCATGCATTTTTGCACATTTCGTATTATAGCTCTCTTCTTGGACTCATACATAACCCTTTATATTAAGGGGGGGAATGTTGGACACTTAATCCTCAATGTGTTAGTGTGGAAGCCAAATAGACAAAAGGTGTCCACGATACCTTGGGATGTGGAACCCAATGGTCAAACTATGTACTATAAATTTATATCTCTTGTTAATAAAAATGTATTCTCATGTTTTATCCTTCAGATTCTCTTGCTACCCATGTGTGTTTAACAAAATCCTTAACCCATAACTAGACTTGGGACTTAGTCAGGTTACCTGTAGGTAAAACAACATTGCAAAATAAATTGGTTTACTGGTTGAAGGAAGAAGGCGGAGGTAGAAAAGTGTATAAAGCTATACTTGTGGTGAAGGGGTTTGCACAAAAATAAGGTATAGACTTTGATGGGATATTTTCTCTTGTTGTTAAAATGATTTCAATCATAACTATTTTAAGTCTAGTAGTAGTTGAAGATTTGCATCTTGAGCAGTTAGATGTAAAGACAAGCTTTCTCCATGGGGATTTGCAGGAAAAGATATATATGGAGAAGCCACAAGGATATGAGGTAAAAGGGAAGGAGAAACTAGTGTGCAGGTTGAAGAAGAGATTGTATGGCTTAAAACAAGCTCCAAGGCAATGGTATCTAAAATTTGATAGGTTTATGTATGAATAAGGTTATACTAAATGTTACTCTGATCATTGTGCTTACCTCAAAAGGAAAAATGATGGCAACTATATTATATTGTTATTGTATGTAGATGGCATGCTTGTTGCATGTTCTAACATGAAAGAAATAAATGTGATCAAAATAAAATTGTCAAACTCATTTGCAATGAAGTACTTTGGTGCTACAATACAAATCCTTTGGTATGAGAATAACTAGAGATAGGAAGAATCACAAATTAACATTGTCTTAAAGTGATTACATACAAAAAGTTGTTGAAAAGGTTTAATATGTGAAATGCAAAACTAGTTAATATACATTTGGCTAGCCATTTCAAATTAAGTAAGGAAATGTGCCCCAAGACTCAGGAAGAAATGGATTATATGTCTAAAGTTCCATAAGCATCAGCAGTTGGAAGCTTAATGTATGCAATGGTTTGCACAAGGTCTAATATTGCACATGCAGTGGGAGTTGTAAGTAGATATACAAAAAATCTAGGAAAAGAACATTGGATGGTAGTGAAGTGGATTCTCAGGTATTTGAGAGGTACCACAAATCAAGCATTATTCTTTGGTGGTTCAAACATTTCTCTGTAGGGATATGTTGATGTAGATATGGCAGGTGATAGAGATAACACGAGGAGCACCACAAGGTAAGTGTTTACTGTAGGTGGACTAACTGTCAGTTGGGTCTCAACACTGCAACGTGTTGTTGAACTTTCAACAATAGAAGTAGAGTATGTTGCTGCTACAGAGGCTAGTAAAGAAACGATTTGGTTACAAAGGTTTCTGGATGAATGAGGTAAGAAGCAAGAGTTGAACAGGTTATACAGTGACAACCAGAATGCCATAGATCTTGCAAAGAACTCTACATTTCATTCCAAGAATAAACATATACATCTCAAGTACCATTTCATAAGGCCAGCACTGGAAGATGGACAATTGAAGTTGGAAAATATACACACTAGCCAAAATCTTGTAGATATGTTAACAAAAGTTGTAACTATGGAGAGACTAAGATTCTGCTTGGTTTCAGTTGATCTTCAAGTAGGATGAAGAATATGAGAAATAGTTAGGTCCAAAGTGGAATTATTTTCCAGTGAATTAAGCAATGGTGGAGTTTCCATAATTAGTCTCTAAGTGGGAGATTGTTGGGTGTGGAGCTTGATTATCTTCGTTATCTAGAGGTATCGCCACATTGGACCCCAGTTTGTAATGCAGTGGCAACGCAGCCTGTAAAATGTATGCTACAAGGGGGATATGGGGGGGTGAGTATGATCTTTGGGAGCCCCCACCTAGTGGGGGATTAGGGGCAGCACCTTTGAAGCTAAAAATAGATGTAAAATTGCCTTGTAAAATGTTGTAATTTCGTAGTCAATCTAGGTCATTCATTAGGTGGAGATCTGATGGTAGAAGTTATGTTTAATTTAGGGGTTTTTTTCCCTAGAAGGCAACCCCTCACTATTATTATATGAGGGAATTTTATTGCATATATGTAGATCATATTCTAAGCAAGAAAGAGATAGGAGATTGTGTGAGGGAGAAGAGAGAATTACAATGGATCTATTGTAGGTTTTATCTCTTCATTTTCTAGATAATATAAAAGGAAGGACTGACTATTTCTCTATGGATGTAGCCCAAATTGGGTGAACCACATATATCTGTGTCTCTCTTGTTTTATGTGTTTTATGTGTTTATATTTCTGCAATATATTTTATATGTTACATTGCTATGTAATATATAATTTTCTAACACACTATGTAGCTAATGATACCACAGGCACCGAAACATTGTTCACCTGGAACTTCCTCATTACCTTTCCTGCTAGGATTTTCATAGGAATCTATACTGTGGGTTTGTTGATAGAAGTTATTGAATATCCAAGCAGATTTTTCACATGTGAAAGCTCCCTTTTAATTTTGTCTACCAAGTCCTTTTCTCCTGGCTTTCCACCAAACACCTTGGATGAATTCAAGCCCTCATGTGGCAGGTGCGTGACCCTTGTAGAAATTTCACCTATAGAACAAATAGACATGCAATGTCCTAAAGAATAATACTTTTTCTACCTCTACAAAACATTAAGTGGAAGCATAATCGAATTCATGAGCAACATCAAGTAGAAACATGCATAACGGATCAAGAGAAATAATCACACATAACACAAGATATATCCAAGGGAAAGCACCAGCATAAAACCCCAACCATGTATTAT
>APFE030597276.1:3672-23257 GCA_000404065.3 Pinus taeda
TCATTAGCTTTGAATGGTCACGTTGATTAACCGTAACCTTTGACTATTGGAAAAATCAAATATTACCGCAACGTTCTTTTTTTTTACGGATGGTGTTTTAAAAAAAAAATCGTGAACGGAACAGAAACAGCCAGACGTGGAATGTGGAGGTCAGACGTGGAATGTGGGTCAGCAACAGTCGGTGAACAGAGTGCGGAGTGGGTGTCGATGGGGTGGGAAACGGACGCGGGGATGGACGGGTGGTTGTGGATGCGGGAATAACGAAGGGGAAGGTTGACGGAGGCACCGTAAGCCAACGCAGAGGAAGACGACGACGAAAATAAAGGGACGACGATTTGTGTAGTGGAAAACCAGAAAACAGCTTCACAAAACCGATTAACACGATCTTGATGACCTTGGGCGAAGGAATGAACCTGCTCTGATACCAGATGGAGCATAAAAACTTCTGGATAACAGAAATATATATATATATATATAAATACTTTATTAATAAATGAATAGACAGATGATGTCTGATTACAATGGGGCTCCTGGCTTAAATACCGCCATGGACACCCTTTGGGAAAGGGCAAGATCTTAGGATCGTGCCCTTTCGCCTAACTAAACCTAAATTAAATAATAAACCTAAAATTAACTATTTTTTTCATAACAATATCGTAGCACTACTTGTTCCCACCTGACCAAGCTGAACTTTTGTTTTCTTGCTTCCCACCCTGCCATAAGAAACTTCTTAGGATTAATTCCATTTGTTTGTGGGCACTTGCTGGTGCCATGATTATTGCATATTGATAGATCAATAATGTAGTAAGGAGAGATTTGATTAATATCACCCTTCCAACCATATTTAGAAACATCATTCCCCAATTCTTTATCCTGTCTTGCATTTTTTCAATATGTTTTGTCCATATTTCTGCCTTCATGCTCTCTTTTGATATTGGTAGTCCCAGGTAAAGGAAGTGATTCCAATTTTCCTGTGCTGGGATTTCCATGATTTGTAAAATCCTTTGCATGGTTCTAGACGGAATACTCCACCTATATATCCTGCATTTTGTATTATTTAATAGCCCACCTGACACCTGTAGAAATTCATCAAGAATTTTTTTGAATCTTCTTACTATTATTGTTGATGCTCCTCCCAGCGACCATGTGTCATCTACAAACAAGGAATGGTTTATGGTTTTTATTCCTTTTGCTATTCTCAGCCCTGTGATAGTTCTTTCTTTTCTATGAGTTTCCAATGCTCTGCTTAAGGTTTCTGCCATTATTATGTAGAGAAATGGGGAGAGAGGGTAGCGTTGCTTGAGGCCTCTTGTGCTTTGGAAAAAATCACTGGGTCTTCTATTTATGACGGGAGTGATCCAAGGGGTAGAGATGCATTCCTGTACGACTTCTATTATTTCTTTTGAGAAGCTCGGATTCTGGAGTACAACCATTAGATATGGGTGGCTGACTCTATCGAAAGCATTTGCCATCTAATTTGATTATCATACCTTTTTCTTGCTTCAGAATACTGGAGCGGATAGCTTCCTGAACTATTATAACATTGTCTACGTTTTGTCTATTTGGGACAAACCCTCCTTGATTTTATGATATAATTAGGTGCATCACTTTCTTGATTCTATTTGCCACTATTTTTGTTATTATCTTATAAGAGGAATTGCATAGAGAGATGGGCCAGAACTTGTTGAAGGTGGAGGGATTTGACTCCTTTGGGACTAGAGCAAGATGGGAGGATTTTGTGTGACTTCCCATTTTTTTGTTTAAATACATTTTTTGCCATTCTTAAAAAGTCCTTTATGATTGTATGCCAATGATCATTTCTAAAGAAAGCTATTGTAAATCTGTCTGGCCCAGGTGCTTTATTCGGATGCAGACTCCATATGGCCTCCACTATCTCTTCTTCTATGATATCCTTGCACATATCTTTGTTTTGTTCTTTTTTGATTTTCCTTTTTGTGTGCTGTAAAATTTCTTCATATTCAGCCGTTTCTTCTGTGTCTGAAAGTAAGTTTTTGAAGTGCTTGTAAGCTGCTGTTTTTTATTTCTTCCGCTCCTTTGACTTCTTGGTTTTACACTTGTATTTTTTCTATGTGGTTCCTTGCCCTTCTGATTTTCGTAGCGTTGTGAAAAAATGAGGTGTTCTTGTCCCCTGCCTTGAGCCATAGTCTTCTGGATTTCAGTCTGGCCTCTTCTTCTTCTTTCCTATTTTCCCTGTATATTTCCCAAAAGATTTCTTTCTCTTTTAGGTAATCTTGCTTGCTTTCTTCTTTACCTTCTTTTTCAGCTTGCATGCTGTCCATTTTCTGTTGTATCTCTCTCTCTCTCTTTTTTTAATCTTGCCCATTCCTTTAGCTTGGATCTTATATTTTTTAATTTTGTCTCCCAAATGTACTGTGGTGAGCCTGATATTCTTGATTCCCATGCTATTTTAAGTAATTTTTTGATTTCTGTGCTGTTGTCCCCGGTTGAGCTGTACCTAAAAGGGAGTGGGCCTTGATTTTCCATTTTTCCTAATGCTATTACAACCGGTTTATGATCAGAAGTTGTGGTGTGAATGATTTTTTATTTGATAGAGCTGTACACTGCTGCTATGTTTTCTTGAATCAAAATTCTATCCAACCTTTCTTTTATATTACTTTTACTCACTCTCTTGTTATTCCAGGTATATTTTCCATTATTTGGAGGGATGTACAAAAGGACGTGCTGCTCCATTATTTCTTCTAAGAATTCCTAGATGGATCCGCTTGATAGATTCCTTTGAAATTTTCCTCTATACTTCTAACCAGATTTAAATCTCCTCCTAGAATTATTTTCCCAGCTTGTGTTTCTTGTAAAGCTTCCTT
Source organism: Pinus taeda (assembly GCA_000404065.3). Classification (NCBI taxonomy): domain Eukaryota; kingdom Viridiplantae; phylum Streptophyta; class Pinopsida; order Pinales; family Pinaceae; genus Pinus; species Pinus taeda. Next base: position 6,516 of record APFE030597276.1, read on the forward strand.
CAGTGTGGCCCATCACTATTCTTTCTCCTTATAGTGATTGGGGGCATATATACTTATGACCCTGTGTCTCTCTTTTGTAATGATTTGCTTAGATCCGTTAATATCCAATGCTGATCTGTTTTTTTTTGGGTTAATTCCCATATTCCTTTTTTCCAAATTATGCAGATACCTCTTGATGCTCCTGTTGCCTAGATTGCTTCCCCTTCCTAGTGTCTGAACTTTTTTTTTACTATTTTCAAATTCTTGGTTGTTTTCTTTTGTCTCCTAAATCATAAGGATATATGGGTTTTCTTTTGTCAGTATGTTTCTTGTTGTATTTTCTTTAAAAGGTGTCCCCATTCCTTTGCAATTCTAGGAGACTATTATCATTATTTACTTGTTGGGTGGTGCATGGTTCCTTTCCCCTTTTGCTGGTTTTTCTCCATGTTTCCTATGCTTTTCCCTAGGAAAGTATCTGTAGGTTGTTTCATTCTTAAAGCCATTTCTTTTGCTACTGCCTCATCCCTTAGCTCTTTATTTGTCTTTCTTCCAACTTTTTTTTGGTTTTCTGCATTTGGAAATGCTTTCTTTGATTGCTTTCTGGTTAGAATTTTGTCTACTGAGGGGGGAGAAGAGAGGTGAGTTGAAACTCTGGGGGAATGAGGAGATTGAGGGGGGTTGGGAGAGTGAGGGGTTCTAGATCTAGATCTAGATTTGGGTCTGGGGGATGGGGGCGCTGAGGGATCCAAGGGATCAAAGGGATTATGGCTGGTGAAGTCTGCTTTTGGTGAGAGAGGGAGGGCTTTAGTGGATGCTGTGGGCTGCAAAGTGGGCTGGGTTGATTGTTTATTACCTGTCTTCTTTGGTTTGACCTGTTCCCATTTATTTTCCAGATCCTCAATCTTTTCACTTTCATTTTCTTTGTTTTTTGTACATCTATTTGCAAAATGACCATATTCATGACATACCTTGCATTTGAAGGGAATTTATTCATAGTCTAGCTATTGTATGTGCGTCCACTGATCCACTTTGATTTTGATAGCTTCTGGGAGTCCTCTCCCTAGATCCACTTCTACACAGATTCGGGTGCATGCATGCATGTTTTCTTTTGGCTCGCATCTGTCTATGTATTTCCCAATTGTGTTTCCTATGGCTTTAATTGAATCGTCTCCCCAGCAGTGGAGGGGAAGATGTGGCAATCTGACCCATACAATAACAACATTTGGAACATCCATCTCTGGATCAAATTCTAGTGTCCATATGTTCAAATACAGTCCCCTTGTATCCATAAAATATGGACCATTCCTGAATATAAGATCTCAGTCCTCTTTGGTTTCGAAACGAAAGGTGTCGTACCCTCTACCACATAACCTGATTGAGATTTTCTCATTTATTGATGCAGACTAGTTTCGTTCTACCCATTTTTGGACAGTCTTGGGTGATGGCCACAACCCAATAAACTGCCCTACTAATCCTCGTTCTGCCAGAGACAGTGCTACTTTTCTTGGTAGTACAGGAGGAAGAGATATTTCTGGTATTTCTTCCATTCTTTTAACAAACTTTGAAACTGATGGTCGACTCTTTGCCGAACCCATTACAGAAATAAGGGAGGCAAAGGCTTTTGTTGTTACTTAAGTTTCTTGCTGATGATCTGAATGATGATCTTCATCCTCTAATGGGTCCATGATGCTCAGACCTTAGCAGCAAAAGGCTGCTGAGGGCAACTAGGAAATGTTGCGGTCTGGGAGCAGAAAATGTTGGCTGGTATTGCGATCTCTCCTTCTGTAGCTTGAGGATCGGACCTCGGCAGCAGGAGGCTGCTGAGGTGCAGCAGGGGCTGCTTCACGCTGGGTGCTACAGCAGCTAGGGCTGCGTGCGGGCATCCACAGTAGCTCTCTCCATTTTTAATTTACAACATGTAGTTGTTGCTACAATAAAAAATTTAAAATTTATTGATTAAAAAAAAAACATAATAATTTCATATTAGATATCATCTTTTGGGATTCAACTGCGTTAAGTAAGTCATTCATTTATGACCATTTCCATGAGAGGTAGTCATAACTGATTAATTTCTCATGATTTTTGAATAGTCCACTTAGCACTCATTGCATCGGGTGATGCTCACAAGGGTGAAGAAGTGGGATTGAAACTAGTGAAATGAATCACACAATGTCAATGATCACCTCCAGGACTTACACCCAGTAACTAGGACTTCCCAGGAGGTCACCCATCCCAGATCGCCTTTGGATCAAGCGCGCTTAACTGTCTCACAATCAAGCTCACCTAGCTTGCTACCCCATTTGCAAAACCTTAGCAAGTATTGTGCCTCATGAACCATTCAAGTAGAGCTCCCTTCACTCTTTTGTACCTAAGTAAAACCCTTCAATACTTAAATAATAATTTCATATTAATATAAGATAATCTCATATTAAATATATTATTATAATAATTTTGAATTTTCTTATTAAAGATAAATAAATTTCATATATATATGAAATTGTTAAATTGCATTGTTTTTTTTACATCTCTAAAATAAATGATATTTGAGAATGAAAACACCCATTAACATGGTTGTTATATGTGCGAATACAAAACCAATGTAAGAGACAAAATCATTAAGATAAGGTCATAAAGTTTCAATTTATATAAATTCATACATAAATTGAATTAAATTCTTTTGTAATCACTTGGTTTAGGCTAATAATTAAGTAATATATTTTTGTAAATTTGTGTGGCAAGGATTACACTTCCATGCAACCTTTGTTCAGGAATAGAATATGTCAAGGTGCGAATGAAATAAGTAAAACGTGTTTCCAAGAAATGACAAAATAAAGCTTTATGTCATAAACATAATTTCCACAAATGTTTTACCAATAAAAACACTAAAATTAGTTGAGTCTGAGTAGCACATCCAGTTGAAAAAGGGTTTCATTACTAAGGTGACCTTTGTTCAAACCTCACCGGGTTGTTAAGCTAGTGCACTGGGAGGAGACATTTGACTTACCAAAAAAAGTAAAAAAACACTTAAGTTCGACATAATTACCACTTTTAAATCTTTCCATGCAAAACCTCAAATAATAATCATTTTGGGAGTTAGGGTATGTAATCAACACAAGTCATAATATACATTGACTCCTAATATTCTCAACAAACCTTAAGACCTTTCAACCCATTACAACTTAGGATTCTATCTGAGTAAAAGAGGATATAAGATAGACCATCCAAAATATCTAAAGACATGTTACACCCATGTTTATGCTTGCTTATGCATAAGAGTAACTATAACTAATTACCATAAAATAAATACGTATGATAATTTCCAAATTTATGAGAACCTAAAGGGTTCTTAAAATTTAAGAAAACTTGATGCATTTAAACTTCCTAGTTTGAACTTGCGTTATACTCCATGGTTGTCCCAATCATGTATTCACTATATCCTTCTAAAGTCACCACTCAAGGAAGACCTCCAAGTCTTCCTGGCCTAATTCATAAACAAATTCCAGTTGATTCACTATTATTGTTGTCCCAATAAAGATACTCATAATACATTAATTCAAAAGGCTCTAAAGGGCCCAATTCAATTTTACAATAGATTTATAGACTTCACGAGTTTATTAGTGATTTATTTAATTGGTTATTTTGGATGCTATGAGAAGACTCTTCCAACTTAGTCTTCACTATAAACATTGACATTCCAAGCATTAATCATGTTAGAATTTTCATTTGTAGATGTAATGCTCCTTTCCACCACCTAGCCTACACCAACTTAGTGGAAGGTGTTAGTTGTTGGATGTGGAGCTTGATTATCTTCCAGAATTAAAGGTCTTGTTTCAGCTGCATTTGGATCCCAAGCCCCTTCGGGAGGGTGTGGGGGGGATTTCCCCCCCATTATTGTTGCTTGAGGGGTCTAGGGCGGGGGGAAGGGCTGGGGTCAGCTCCATGTTTGGAGCGCCCTTGAAGCTAAAAATATATGAAAACCTGCCTTGTAAAATATCGTAATATTGTAGTCAATCTAGGTCGTTCATTAGGTGGATGATCTGACAGTATAAATTATGTTAATTTAGGGTTTTTTGCCCTAGAAGATAACCCTCGGTTATATGAGGGAATTGTATTGTGGTTGTGTATTATTATTATGAGCGAGAAAGAGAGAGGAGACTGTGTGAGAGCGAAGAGGAAATTACAATGGATTTGTTGTAGGTTGTATCTCTTCATTTTGTTGGATAATATAAAAGGAAGGGTTGGCTATTTTTCTGTGGACGTAGCCCAGATTGGGTGAACCACGTATATCTTTGTCTCCCTTGTTTTATGCATTTTTGTGTTTGTGTTTCTGCAATATTTTATGTGTTCCATTGCTCCGTTAATTAATTTCTAACAATAGGTATTAGAGTCGAAGATATATTTGGGTGATAAAATCACAAGACAGAAGGGTTCCTGGTTCAAGTGGGAGCAATGGCAGAAGATGGTAGGTTTAGGGCTGAGAAATGTAATGGCCAAAACTACCCATTGTGGAAGATGTAGATGGAATACTATATATCAAAAAGATTTGCATCTACCATTAAGCAAAAAATCAAAGAAGCGACAAGTATGACAGATGCAAAAGGAGAGATTCTCTACATAAAGGCACTAGGAAAATTACAACTGTGTCTGGTAGCGTCGGTGTCATTCAACATTTTAAAGGAAATGACAACATAATGTTTTGGTTTGTAGATTTCTATGGTGTGTTTTTTGAGAAACTGAATTCGGATATTCCACAGTGTTCATCTTTTATTTGTCGATGTTTCGAGTCTAGACCAAGACTCATCATCGAGACTGATTTATAGAGAAGTGAATCGTGCACAATAAATATGGTATAGGTGAGTTGTCAAGTTGGTAAGCCGACCATCTGAATGAATAGACTATTTTTAATTTTATTTATTTTTATTCTTACTTTGTTAATGATATTTTTATAATTAATTCTTGTAATTTATCCGATTATATTTATTATTGAATGTATTACTTTCTTTGTATTCTTCATTTTATTAAAGAGATTCTTTTTAATTGATTATATTTGAATTAAATATAATTATTTTTGTTTATAAATTGTTTTTCTTAATTCTCAATTAACTGCTTAACTTAATTTTTAATTTAAGTTAATCGTTTTAATTGATTTTTAAGTTTGTGCATTTGTTTTTTTAAGGTTTTTTTTTAAATATTATTTAATTAGGTTTTATTAATTATAAATGTACTAGTTTTATTTATTTTATTTAAATTTTTAATATGTAATAAAATAGGAAAATAGTTTTATATTGTTTTATTTGATTAATTTTAAAAGTTTGATTTGTAGGTTTATTAAAACTTAGATTCTAAAACTCTTATGTGTTTAAGTTAATGGATTGTTGTTAGTGTATTTTAAATAGAGCCTTATTTCTATTTAAGATTAGTTTATGAAGTGTTTTTCTTAATCTTGAATTATTGCTTAACCTAATTTAATTTAAGTTAATGTTTATTGGTTTTAAGCTTGTTTACTTTGCTTATTTTTAGGTTCTCTCTAACAATTATTATGTTAATAGGTTTTATTATTATGAATGTAGATAAATTTATTATTATTATTTTTTTATTTCACTTTCAAATAAAAAATACAAAATAGTTTTATATTGTTTTATTTAATTAATTTTATTAATTTTAAAAGTTTGATTTGTAGGATTATTTTAACTAGATTCTTAAACCCTAAGTGTTTGAGTTAATGGGTTATTGTTAATGTATTGTGAGTAGAGTCTTATTTCTATTTAATGTGAAGTCTAGATATTATATTGCAAATGCAATATTCCTTATAATTCTTTATGTTGTTTTAGGTTATGTGAGGGACTGTTTTGATTTATAGAGGGTGGGCAAGATGAAGGGAGGAGGGGGGATGTGAAAGGGAGGGTTAATTTAATCAATGGGGATGAGCAAAGAGGTCCAATTTCTACTAATTTCTAGACTATATGAAAAACCTCGGCCTCAAATACGACATTTCTTATTACGTGTCTATTTAATATGAATATGTCAAAAGTTGGATATGTTCTTGATCATTTAAATGAATTTAACACAATTACTAGTCAATTAAGTTTTGTAGGGGTAAATTTTGATGATGAACTTAGGGATTCGTTATTTGTGTACTCATTGTTAGAAAGTTGGAATGGTCAGGTTATGGCTACTAGTGACTCTGTCTTTGGATATGATACTTTAAAGTTTGATGATGTTGTTGGTGCCATCCTTAGCAAGGAAATGCGGCGAAAAATCTCCTGTGAGACATCAGGTAATGCTTTGACTGCAGAGATTAGGGGAAGAAAAATGGATAGAGGAAGGAGCTCAAGAAATTGCAGTAAGTCAAGAAAAGACAAATCCAAATCCAGATTAGGGATAGTGTGTTGGAAATGTGGGAAGAAAGGACATTTGAAGAAAGACTGCAAATCTTGGAAGGGAAAAGAAGGAGATGGACAACAAGAGAACAATCATTAAGAAAACGTGATAGGTGATGTGTTGCAAGATGCTTTGATTATTTCATTAGAGAATATTATATATGCAAGGGTGGTAGATTTAGGGGCCTCATTCCATGCCACACCTGATAGGAAACATTTTCATGACTATGTTTAAGGAGATTTTGGATAGGTTCGTCTAGGTGATGATAAACCCTATAAAATTGTTGGAATGGGTAAGGTTTTTATAAAGCAACAGAATGGAAACCAATGGCTATTGAAGGAGGTAAAGTATGTTCCAGATCTAAAGAAAAATCTAATTTCAATGGTGGTTGGGAGGTGACGGCTATGTAACTACTTTTACAGACAAAACTTAGAAGTCCACTAAAAGAGCCCCGATAATAACAAAATGTTACATTGTATTCATGCAATAGTATTTCTAATTATGTTAATGCTTTAACCTCCACAAGAGAAGATACGACACTTTGACATCATAGGCTTGGGCACATGAGTGAGAAGGGGATGCAAATTCTTTATTTAGTAAATTTGTTGCCAGGTTTGAAGCACGTTTATTTGGATTTATGTGAAAAATGTGTTTATGGGAAACAAAAGAGAGTCATATTTATCAAATTTAGGATGGAAAAGAAGAGCGAAAAAATAGAGCTTGTGCATATAGATGCATGGGGACTTGCTCAGGTATCATTTCTCGGCGAGTCTCATTATTATGTTACTTTTATTGATGATGCGACTAGGAAAACCTAGATTTATTGTATTTGAATAAATCAAATGTATTTTATACTATCAAGAAATGGAAAGCTTTGGTTGAGAATGAGAAAAGAAAGAAGTTGAAGTGTCTCAGATCAGACATTGGAGGTGAATCATGCAACAATGAGTTTTATAACTATTGTTTAGAGCATGGAATTCACATAGAGAAGACAGTTCCAGGAACACCATAGGAAAATGGTGTGTCAGAAAGGATGAATAGGATAATCATGGAGTATGCAAGGTGCATGAGATTGTGTGCAATATTGCCTTTACAATTTTGGTAAGATGTTGTAGATACTTTTGTTTATCTAATAAACAAAGGACCTTCAAGTTCCTTGGATGGTGGTATTATAGAGGACGCATGAATAGGTAAAAAGGTAAACTACTCATTTTTGAAGACTTTTAGCTGTGAAGACTTTGTCCACATCAATAAAGAAAACATAACAAAGCTTGAGGCAAAATCAAAGAAATGTACCTTTATTGGATATGGTGTTAATGATTTTGGTTATCACTTATATGATTATGAAAATCACAAAATCATTAGGAGCAGAAATGCCATATTCAATGAAAAGGTCTTGTATAAGGATCATATGTAGGGAAAGAAACAGGATAAGGAAAACAAATAATATGGAGTGCTTGATGAGATCACAGAAAAAATAAAGGTGTCTAAAAATATGAATGATCAACAACCACAACAACCATAACAATAACAAGCACCTCAAACACCTGAAAGTGGTGTTAGAATATCTACCGAGATAAGTAGACTCGCTGAATGGTACTCTCCTTCATTATATTATGTATTGTTGACTAATTTTGGTGAATCGGAAGGATATGTAGAAGCAATGCAGGAGAAACCAGGAAGAAGTGGGAGTAAGTGATGGAAGAAGAGATGGACTCCTTGATGCAGAACCAAACATGGGACTTAGTCAAGTTGCCTATAGGTAAAACAACATTGCCGAATAAATGGGTTTACAAGTTGAAGGAAGAAGATGGAGATAAATAGAGGTATAAGGCTAGCCTTGTGGTGAAGGGGTTTACACAAAAGAAAGGTATAAACTTTGATGAATTTTTTTCTCCAGTTGTTAAAATGACTTCAATCAGAACTATTTTAAGTCTAGTAGCAGCAGAAGATTTGTATCTTGAGCAGTTAGATGTAAAGACAACTTTTCTCCATGGGGATTTAGAGGAAGAAATTTATATGTAGTAGTCGTAAGGGTATGAGGTCAAAGGGAAGAAGAAATTAATGTGCAAGTTCAAGAAGAGGCTGTATGGCTTAAAATAGTCTCCAAGGCAGTGGTATCTAAAATTTGACAAGTTTATGTTCGAACAAGGTTATACTAGATGTCGCTAATGATCATTGTGTTTATTTTAAAAACCAAAATTATGGTAACTATATTATATTGCTATTGTATGTAGATGACATGCTTGTTTCAGGGTCTAACATGTAGGAAATAAACACGCTCAAAGAAAATTGGCAAATTCATTTGCAATGAAGGATTTGGGTGTTGCAAAACAAATCATTGGTATGCGAATAATTAGAGACGAGAAAAATCACAAATTAACATTGTATTAGAGTGAGTACATAGAAAAGGTGTTGGAAAGATTTAATATGTAGAATGCAAAACCAGTTAGTACACCTTTGGCTAGCCATTCCAAACTAAGCAAAGATATGTGTCCCAAGATCTAGGAAGAGATGGATTACATGTGTAAGGTTCCATACGCATCAATTGTTGGAAGCTTAATGTATGCAATGGTCTACACAAGACCTGATATTGCACATGCAATGGGAGTTGTAAGAAAATACATAAACAATCTAAGAAAAGAACATTGGATGACAGTGAAGTGGATTCTCAGGTATTTGAGAGGTACCACAAATCAAGCATTATGCTTCAGAGGTTGAAACATTGCTCTACAGGGATATGTTGATGCAGATATGGGAGGTGATAGAGATAACAAGAGGAGCGCCACATGGTATGTGTTTATTGTATGTGGAACAACTATTAGTTGAGTTACAAAATTGCAAAACATTGTTGCACTTTCAACAACGGAAGTAGAGTATGTTGCTACTATAGAGGCTAGAAAAGAAATGATTTGGTTACCAAGGTTTATGAATGAGTTGGGAAAGAAGAAGGAGATGAGCAAGTTATATAGTGACAACTAGAGTGCCATTCATCTTTCAAAGAATTCAACTTTTCATTCTAAGACTAAACATATACAACTTAGGTATCATTTCATACGATCAATTTTGGATGATGGACAATTGAAGCTGGAAAAGATACACACTAGCCAGAATCCTGCAGAAATGTTAACAGATATTGTAACTAGGAATAAACTGAGTTTTTGTTAAGTTTCAATTGGTCTTAAAGAATGATGATGAATATCAGAAACAATCAAGTGCAAGTGGAGTCATTTTCCAACAAGTGAAGCAACGATGGAGTTGATATAATCAGTCTTCAAGTGGGAGATTGTTGGATGTGGAGCCCGATTATCTTCCTTATTCAAAGGTCTTGTTTCAGTCGTGTTTGTATCCCAATCCCTGATATGGGGGGTGTGGGGGGATTGACCCCCCTACTATTGCTGCTTGGGGGGTTTAGGGGGATGCAACTACATGTTTGGAGCCCCCCCTGGCTAGGGTTCAGGGGCAATGCCCTCGAAGCTAAAAGTAATGAAAACTTGCCTTGTAAAATATTGTAATGTTGTAGTTAATTTAGGTCATTATTTAGGTGGATCATCTGACAGTAAAAGTTATCTTAATTTAGGGGCTTTTCCCTAGAAGGAACCCCTCGATTTATATGAGGGAATTTTATTGTGGTTGTGTATTATTATTCTAAGAGAGAAAGAGAGAGGATACTATGTTAGTCTGAAGAGGAAATTACAACATATTTGTTGTAGGCTGTATCTCTTGATTTTGTTTGATAATATAAAAGGAAGGGTTGGTTTTTTCTCCATGGATGTAGCCCAAATTGGGTGAACCACTTATATCTATGTCTCTCTTGGTTTATGCATTTTTATATTGGTGTTTCCACAATATTTTATGTGTTTCATTGCTCCGTTAATTAATTTCTAACATTACTTTTGCCTAATCCGACCTCGACTTGATCGACTGCTAATGAGCCCGACTACATTGTGATCCAACTTGTCCCAGACCTGACCGACCTGACCATGACTAACATACCCTTCCCAACTAGCTGATATGTCAGAATCACTTCCAGCCCTGACCTACTTAGCATGGCTGACTATCCCAACCCTTTGACCCGATGGGTCCCACAGGTAATTCTTGACCTGTTTTACAAGCGTTTCTCAACTCAGAAAATTTCCCCAATTTCTTATTGGGCTTTTGCACAGGCCCAACTATGTGCAATCTATCTACTTGCAAACACCTTCAAGCATACCTTGGCCATGGAAGTCGACCTCGTTCTAGCAAACCCCACCAAACTAGTTGACTCACTCCAACTATACAGGCTAATCGAATCCCAATCAATCAATTTACCTTGACTAGATAGGACCCTAATCTAGGTCGCTAGAACTTAATGCTGCCAACAAGTCGATTTTCTTCGTCTAGGCCGATAACAAGGAATGCATCCCATGCTCTTCAGGGACCTTTGCTCTACACATGCATCCTTATACATGGGAATGATGATCAAGCCACCACCTCATTAGGTTGTGACCCTTAGATGAATTGGGTGCCCAATAATCTAGGTCCCCCATTAGGGCCCCACATTGGCGATTGAGCCCTCACCATGGAATTTCGACACCTTTCCACCATCTGTAAGTCACAACTCATCAACTTGACTTGAGCCTCAACTAACCATAGAAATATGAGTACCCTTAAGTTGACTAAGGGTGAATCCACACTGGCTTCCTCTACATCGACAAGATTACTAGTAACCAAATAATGGAATTCACACGCTATAATAGCATATTCGACCACATTTTGTAGTCGCAACGGATCATGTGATAAACTTTGTACATCATGAATCTATTATATTAACACACAAGGTCTCCATGCTCTTCATAACCATAAGAATTACATATATACATAAGCATCCCATCATAGACAAACATGAATAACTTATTCCTACATTAACAATGTTAAAGCATGAATGCATCACATGACAACCACTTTACTTTTTCAATGCAATCAAGTACATAAGTAAGCAACTTATCTTATGAACTTCAATATCTGGTGACTGAAATTGGGATTTCAACTCTCCACCCAATCTTAGACACATTGCATCCAAGCCTTTCTTACAGATAGTCACCCCCGATCTAGATTCCAAATCTTGAGGATGAGCACTTAAGGGATTAAACAAAAAATGCCAGCTGAAATAGGGACTTCAAAGGCCCAAACACCTCTGCTCACAAGCACTTAATGAAACCAACAACTACTCTTTCCACTCGTAGAAAAAAGGAATCCATAGACCTCCCAGTCTCCACCCGCTAGCCAAACAAGGAAATCCAAAGGTTGACACCTCCACCCTCAACAACACAAGGGAATCTAGAGGTTGACACCTCCACCCTCAGCGACACAAGGGAATCTAGAGGTCAACACCTCCACCCTTAGCAACACAAAGGAATCCAGAGGTTGAGACCTCCACCTTGAGAAACACAAGGAAATCTAGAGGTTGACACCTCCACCCTTAGCAACACAACGAAATCCATAGGTCGACACCGCAGCCTCAACAATGCAAGGGAATCGATAGGTCAACACCTCCACCCTCAGCAACATAAGGAAATCCAAAGGTCGACACCTCCATCGTCTGCAACACAATAATACACAATGATTCCACCCAAGCCTAGGAATCCATAACACACTGTAAGAACCATGAAACAAGCAAGGAAGCTTCAAAACTCTCCTTACTAGGATTCCAAGAGATAAGCTTCCACCCCAGCTATTAAGGGAATCTAAAGATCATACATCTCCACCCTCCATCTATCCAGGGAATCCAAAGTTTATTTTCCTCACCTAAGAGGTGTTCTTCCACCTTCTAATGCTTAACCAAATGACTTCTTGCTTCTCATCTCATGTAGCAACATTGAGCTTTCATTTTTCCTTCTCAATTATGCTAAGATGTTTTCCCATCTTCCCTTTTCACTGACTTTGCATTTATTCTCATGATACTTCTTTTTTTAGGATTGAATGCTACTTTCCTTATGCGATCTCCTATGATGGACCTATAATGCTCCCCCCGTAATTGTTTTGACTCCCTCTTATGCTTATTTCCCAACTGACGTCATTGAATTTCGGTTGGTCACGAGGTTTCCTTGTGCTAGTTTCCCAACCATCTTCCTATTAGTTGACTTGGTCTGTCAGACCAACAAGGAAAATGTTTGTTTGACTTGGATGTTTACTTGTTCTTGGAGGTCGAGTTGATTGGGATTTGGACCAATTTTTTTCTGGGTAGTTTGACTAAAGTTGGTCACAAATTTTGACTTAGGTTGATCGCAGAAATTATGAAGTTTGACTGTAGGCTCTCTCTCTTTCCTTTGACTAAGTTTTTGGAGGCTGTTTTGAGTGAGCTTGGGAGGCTAAGTTCTTTGACTATTGACCAAGCTGATTTGGAGGGTTGTTGGCCGTTGAATTTTTTATTGGTTAGGGTTGTTTACTATTGTTGACTTTGATAAAAATGTAGAATCTGACTTTGGATCAAATTTAACTTTTGTGCTCATCTCTCATTGGATATTGGTTAGTTTAATTGGATAGTCAAAGTTGTTGGCCTTTGACTCATTATTGATGAATTGGAGTATTTATCTCTCTTTTGAGCATATGATGACAATCTAATATAAGAAGAATTTGGAAAGGGTTTCCCCCCTTGTGGGGTTTTTCCCCTTGGTGGGGTTTTTCCCTAGTCTTTGACCAAATCTTGCGTCTCTCTTGTTTCATGTTCTTGGCTGTCTTCTATGGCATTTGAATTACTATTCTATTGACAATTTCTTACTATCATTGGAAGATTGAATTTATTAGAAAAGTGATTTCTAATTGAATAAGAATTATTGTAAGTGATTGTGCTAAGCATAGAACACTAGAAAATTAACAGATCAAAGTATAACTCAATAAGCAATATAAACATTTTTATCAAAGTTCTTCTCAATAAGAAATAAAAATCATTTTTTCATGGCATACATACGATTGTAAGTAGATAAAAAATCATAATTTTGAAATAGAAATACACTTATCTACGTTGATTTAAGATTTTCCAAATACTAAATAAGGGTGAGCCACTCTCCACCCAACCATAGGCTCAAACACACTACAAATTTCTTTCAACTATCCACCCCTGAGTCGAATCCAATGCCTTAAGAGGAAGTTTCACTCATGTTTCAATAAATTGAGTTTGGGATAGAGGACATGAAGGCCACTCTCCTTCAAATATAGGAAATCAATGTTCAGCCTTTCAACTATTGAGCTTTGTTTGGTTGACATTCACATTTTGGCCATTATTCATAGTAGAAGTTATGTACAACATACAAAAATGGGTATGCAATTTTCATGGCATTCTCCAATTCCCATGTTTCCTTATCTATTTCAAGGTGTTTCTCTTGCACCTTGACTTGCACATTGGTTCAAATATAGAGCAAGGTCTCCCTCATGTCAGTATGCAAAAAGGCTTTTACTGAAAATCTCATTCCAGTTCCACTTGAATCATAACCCAATCAATAATATGATTAGAATAATGCACATATTTTAAAGCAATATACATGTAATACATCATATATTTTTATTATAGGAGCTAAGGAAAGCATATATGCTAGTACCCCCACTCTCTAGGATCTCAAAGGGTGCACATTAACATGGAGCCAAATTAGCACATGATACCATTTGTAAACAACTTTTCTTTGGTTTGACCCCGAGATACACATGCTCCCTTGCATGAATTTCCTTATGAGTTTTGTATTAATAGGCATAGATTTTTGTCTATCTCATTCCACCTTTAGATTTTGCTTGATTTTTGTCCCTTCATGTTCTGTTTCCTTCAACATATTAGGTCCAAGTGTTGTCATATCCACTGAATTATGCCATTTGATTGGGATATTACATATTCTACCAAATAACACTTCAAAGTGACTCATTTTTAGTGATTCATGTTATCCATTGTTATAGGAAAATTCTACTAGAGGTAAATAAAGTTCCCACTTCTTAGGTTGATGCACAACATACATCCTTAACATACTTTCCAACATTGTGTTCACCCTTTCCACTTTTCCATATGTTTGAGGATGATAGGTTGTATTAAATCTTAGTTATGTCACAAAACCTATAAACGAAGGTTTCCAAAGTTTTGAAGTACACCTCTTAATCATGTATGATTTTCTTGGGCATGCCATGCAATATGAAAATATCCTTCATACAAATATGGGCAATATCAATTGCTTTATAGATGGATTCATAGGGGTAAAGTGAGATGTCCTGCTCAATTTATCCACCACCACCATGATTGCATCGTGTTGCTTGGAAATTCTTAGTAGGGCAATGATGAAGTCCATAAATTTGACTTCCCATTTCCGTTCCAAATTTGCATTAGTGGTAACATCCCTGTTGGGTGCTTATGTTCAACTTTAACTTGTTGACATTCCAAGGATTTAGCAATGTATTCAACAATTTATTTCTTCATACTGGGCCAATAATATAATTTTATTATGGTTTTTATCATCTTTTCGTAGACTTGGTGATCAAAATCAGGCCTCTTATGGAGTTCATCCATTATGAACCTCTTCAAATCTGTCAAATTCGGTATGTACAATTTTCCCTTGTACATAAATAGACTATCTTATGTTAATTGATATCCTTTGCCCTTTGGCCCCTTAAGCTCTTGCTTTAAGAATACTTTTACATGTTTGAAGTGTTCATCACCCCACATGGCATCTTTGATTCTTTCCTTTATATATGATTTACATATACTAATTATTTCCATATGTATTGTCTGAGTACATCTGCTACTTGGTTTTCCTCTCCCTTAATGTGCTATATCTCAAAGTCAAATTCACTCATAAGGGCCATCCACCTAGCTTGTGTGGCATTGAATCGAGGTTGATCAAACAAGTACCTTATCCCACTACGATCTTTCATTAATATGAACTTTCTCCCAAGCAAGTAATGCCTCCACATTTTTAAAGCATGCACAATGGCTACAAGCTCTAGATCATGTGTTACATAGTGTTTTCATGCTCATTTAATTTATTAGATTCATAGTTGATCACATGTCCCTCTTACATAAGAACTCCACAAAGTCCTTCCTTGCAAGCATATGTAAAAACTAAGAAGTCCTTGTTTAGATATGAAATATTTAGGATGGGTGCAATCTACAATATATTAAGGAATGTTCATTTAAATATTTGTGTTAATCAAGGTTGTGAAAATATCACACCCCCTAAATAAAGTGTTGAGAATTCTAATATTATATATTTGATCATGTTCTACAGAATTTTATTTTACTTTTTTTTTGGTGTTTTAAATTCTTCACTTTTGTACCCAAGGATTGATAAGTTAGGGGTGTTGAAATACTCTTTTAATGCCCATTTGTTCTCTAGATCCTATGGAACATTCGTCTAAATATTTGTGTTAATCAAGGTTGTGAGAATATCACACCCCTTAAACAAAGTAGTGGAGAATTTAATACCTCATAATGAATGTTAATACTATATATTAACCATGTTCTTCACAACTTCCATTTGAGTTAGTTTTAAATTCCTCACTTTTTACCTAGGGATTTATAAGTTAGGAGTGTTGAAATACTCTTTTGATGTCCATTGATTCATTGATTTTGCGTTCATGTTGCGATAGTTCCAAGGTTTTATGATATTTTCAAGTGTAATAGTTATACATCAAGCGACATATTATTCCATAATCTAATTGTAAGTATAGATCTTTTCTTTATTAGTTTTATTGGGAACTTTGTGATATGATCTTTACTTATTGGTAACACAATATAATAAAATCAAAGTGTTCTTAAGGTTATGATATCATGACAACATTAAATTTTTAATGCACGATGATCATATTGGATATTTAAACTTCATGCAATTTGGATGGATGATAGATTGTTAGATCAAGTGTCAATATGAAAAATGTATATCATCATTATTCAATCTTTTGACAATTTTTGGGCATCATGGCCAAAGTCAAAGGATTACTTGGAATTTATTCATCAAGATCACGATACTATATCATGGATACAATGTTAATTTTTCCAAGTACCTTTAAAATGCCACTTCAAAGTTTAAAGTATTTTACTAATGTTGGTACAAATACAAGAGTAATTGTATAAAAATAAAATAAAAAATACTTGTATTCCAATTCAAATTACATGTTTTTTTGAAGTTGAGTGAAAATAACTACCCACCAAATAAAATGAAATGAATCTAGGTTACCTATATCTTCTCTTAATATGTTTGCGACCTCCAATTTAATCACTTTAAAATTGTTTTTCTTTTCTAAATACACTAGTACATAAGTTCACTAACCCACCAATGCATGAATATGTACCTCCTAACACATTGATACTAACACTCAAACATAATAACACTAGCTTCTAGCTTACTAACTCTTACCACCTAACATCC